>JAPKLX010000301.1:243492-271271 GCA_026898415.1 Leonotis leonurus | reverse complement strand
ATTAAAGGTATGCAAGTTTGAGTGCAAGTGCAGGATGAGTGAATGAATAACTGGAAATGTAAATGCGTAAAGTAAAGCACACAGTTGTTTTTATGTTGTTCGAGAAACCCCCTACGTCCACGGTCCAATCAAAACTAGATTGGTTATCCACTACTAGGATACTCTCTTCTTTATACTCGATGAGAACGAGCCACAAGTTTCATTCACTACTAGAGTGAAACTTATGCACGAATAAGGGTCATGTCCCTTTACAACTTGCAGATGAATCTGCTACAAGATACCTTCACATTAATCCACTAGAAAACTACTAGCTAGTGAAGCTATCTTCCTCCTTCCTCTCGATAAGATAGACTGGAATCGAATTTGGTGTGATTTCGATCATGAACGGCTCGAACTCAATCTGGAATGTTGAAATCTCTCGTTTAATGCTTCAATGGCTGATTAGATTTCTTAGCAAAGTAACAACTTCGTAAATTTTTAGTTCATCAATCGTTACTTACTCTTCCAGGTCTTATTTGAAGCTTTTATAGGCGTAGAATTTGGATTCTAACCGTTGGACTTGATTGGCGTGTAATAAATGTTAATTGCCAATCGAGAGATATGAATCCCAGAATATTTGTTCTTTCCTTGTAGAAATGGTTGACCGAATATCTGATTTATGGAAAGCAGATAGATTGATTAATCTCTATCCTTCTTCATGCTCCAATTGATTCTCCTTCCATTCTTGATCTCTAATTGATAGACTTTCCTTCTCCATGAGATTAGATGACGTGGCAAGTGAGGTGTGATTCGTTCTAAGTACATCGGGTAATAGATAGTGTACCAGATGACTTAGGTGATCTGTTCCAGAACATGTTCACTCTTAAAGAGATGATCTGGTCAACCAGATTGATTCCAATTTGGTCCCCAGTGGTCTGATACAGAACTTGCTCCAAGGAATGTTGACAATAGTTGGATCAAGTTTCTTATAATCAGATTGAGAGACCTATGAACAGATCGTCTGCTTGCTTCCTGGTGTGCTAGTCTGCTTCTTTAAACAGAAGACTATCTAACTAGATGACTTTTATAAGACAGAATCCTTTACACTTTAAGTCATCAGCTAACCTGGTCTAAATAAGAATAGACTAGCTTATCTAATTAAATGAGCTATGCATCTTGTATCAATCTCTTAAAGAACACTCGATATAAACAAAATATATTTTCTAAGTGTAAGAGCAGCCAACATACACACAGCTTCTGCACACGATCTGTGCTTGGACAGATTGTCTGGTATGCTCTATGTTGAGAACTTACTTGAGCAGCTGGATCTCTCTCCACATCAAAGGAGATCGACTGCTATTCCAAGCAAGTTGTTCTAGTATAAACAGTAAGCTGCTTCTCAACCTGTTGTTCATAGCCAAACACGAGAAAGTTCCCCCCCATACACCACACCTGCTCTCCCGGGACCCAACAACAACCTTAGCCCTGGATCGCCGAACTTTGGCCTTGGCTTTGGCGATCGCCGATTCAGTCATCGATCCTGCTGGAAAGCTTCAGCGATCCAAACCCTGATTGCTGAATTTTGTGCAGTACTTCGGCGATCGCTGTTCCGATCACTGATCTTGTGGGACTGCCTCGGCGACCCAGACAGTAATCATTATTCTAGGGTTGTTTTTTGCTTGCGACTTCAGCGACCTGGCCCGGGTCCCCGACCTACTCGCCGAAGCTGCTGGACTCACATCCCGGCTTCGTCTATTAGGTGCTTTAGTTGAAACAAAATATCGCCAAAGTGACCGCTTTTGTGTAGACTATTGTACCTAACCCTATATATGGTTATTGTGTCTTTAATTCATGTGTTTTCTGACCAACCCAAAGGCCGATCCATTGTTTACACATTATGTGGGGATAAGTGTGTGACAATTATCAAGTAAACCTTGTGTGAGCAATAAATCATTCCAAAGATTGGTTCTTGTTTACACGACCTTACTGTCAGCATTTGATCTTTGCGTCGAGAGTACCGATTGCAGTCAATATTGAAGCCCAAAGGATAGGCATTCATGTTACGCCTGATATCTCGGGATGGGATTTAACACCTTGACCATTATCTAGGACCTAAAGTCTTCATTGTTCTTTTGTCCAAATTCTAATTCTCTTCTTATTTTGTGTAGTTAACTCATCATCACCTGCCATTATATCATCTAACATCAACCAAGTGCCCATGCTCAATAGGTCAAATTTGAAAGAATGGAAAAGGCACTTGCAAATAGTGTTGGGCTGTATGGATCTGAACCTTGTATTCAGGAAAGTCAAGCCCGCACCTCTCACTGCAGAAAGCATTGTCGATGCTATAAGGGAGTTTGAGAAGTGGGACTAGTCTAACCGCATGAGTCTCATGATCATGATGCACATCATTCCAGATGCCTTTAGAGGTTTTGATTTTGAGAACATCACTTCAGCTAAGGTTTTCCTTGACGAGCTCGAAAAGTGTTTTGCAAAGAACGATAAAATCGAGATGATGTCACTTTTATCGACTCCAACGTCGGTGAAGTATAAGGGTCAGGAAAATATTAGGGAATACATTATGGAGATGTTCCACATCGCTTCAAAACTCAAGGCCTTAAAGATGGAGTTGTCGGAGGATTTCCTCGTACTCATGGCACTTATTTCACTTCCTCCAGAGTTTAGCCAATTTAAAATTAGCTACAACTGTCAGAAGGAGAAATGGACTCTAAATGAGCTCATTTCTCAGTGTGTTCAGGAGGAAGAGAGACTAAAGCACGAAAGGACTGAAAGTGCCCACGTGGCAACAACCTCTAAGGACAAAGCAAGAAAAGGACTTATGAAAAGAAAGCTGCTAAAGCTCCGGATCAAAAGAAACAGCATCATGAACAGAGTTGTTTCTTCTGTAAGAAGCCGGATCACATGAAGAAGGATTGTGCAAAGTGTCACGCTTGGCGTGTTAAGAAAGGTACAGTTCACTCTTTGGTCTGTTCTGAGGTTAATTTAACTTCTGTACCTAGTAAAACTTGGTGGATAGACTCTGGTGCTACTACCCACATAAGTATTTATATGCGGGGTTGTTTGAGCTACCGAAAACCAAGTGATGCTGAAAGATTCATCTATGATTGCAATGACAAATCGGTTGAAGTTGAAGCTATAGGCCACTTTAGATTGTTATTAGGGATTGGTAGTTATTTGGGTTTGAAAGACACCTTAGTTGTACCGTTGTTTAGAAGGAATTTGATTTTTGTTTGCTTGTTGGACATATTTTGGTTATTCTTGTTCTTTTGGAAACAGATGGTTCACTTTGTCTTTTAATTAAAACATTAATTGTACTGGTTATTTGAACTCTTATGACAATCCATATCTTTTAGAAACTATTGCTTCATATAATAAAAATTTGCATATTGAATCACGAGGTACTTGTTGGTCCCGAAAGAGCAATATGGGGGGGGGGGGGGGAATACACCAATTTAAAGTTTTAGGGTTTCTCGTTTTAGTTTAATAAAGAAGGCTTAAGCGCACTTAATAAATTAAGATAGCTTGAGTAACAAGTCAAGTTCTTTTTAGGAAGAACATAACTCACACAGATAATGCCTTAATATGTGATTAACTGATATTAAGAATAACTTAACAAGTTAAACTGAAATTGAGTTGTGTGCGGAATTTGGTGGTTAATGCTCTTTCTAATGTGAAAATAGTTTTCTTACTCAAGAACTTTTAGCAGATTTAAGAATGATATGAAGAAGATGATGAGCAAAAGTAAATAAGAAAAATAAAGATCACAAGTAGTTAACATGGTTCGGGACATGGATGTCAATGGGTAAAATATTACCCGGACCGGAACAGTTAAAATAGTTACGGTTATGGAACCAGCATCGGACCATTAAATAATGGATTCGGACCAGACCTGTACCGGTAATAAAATAAAGAATGATTCTAGATCTGGAGAATACCCATTGATTTTTATTGGTTCCGGATCCGGTATGGGTTTTACTCGCCCGTTAACAAACCTATATATATTCTAACCAAAAAATAAAATTTTATAAATTCAATCATTATCCAACCTTACCTATTCTTATATATATATATATATATATATAGGGAATGGTTATAATGAAAATAGATCTGCTTGTGTTAACTAAAAATACATCTGAACCATCCATATTTTTCATCTAATGGATATAATTAAATTATACCCTAATTAATAAACCCTAGTCAGAAAGTGTTAGGTATTTCTGTTTTGATGTTGTTTTGAACAGTGACCTAACATTTGTGTGTTTTTGTGTTCTTCACAGATATGTTGACTTCAGCATCTGGCGTAACATAACAATGATGTTCAGCTTGACTGCCACGTGGAACCTTGATGACTTGGCATGCTGAGTAGATTCACGAAGGCTGGTGGGAAGACCAAGTCTTGGCAGTTGAAAGCCTAAGTACCGAAGTGGAGATATTGGTTCCACATTTCAAGGAGTCAACCAACTACCCACTAAGTCTATTCCACAATTCCAGGCACGGTTGTGGAGTATAACAAACAGCGAGAATCGTGGAACACATTGGCCAACAGTTACGAGATTCTAGAACCTAAGCCCATGAAGTCTCTCTATAAATACTAGTTTCAGTTTTCAGTTAGAGATACAAGTTTGCAGATTAATTTCGTAGTTGAGTGTGTATGTCTTAGTCTCTAAGAGCATACGTTTAGTATTTTAGTACGAGTGTTGATGTTTTTGTGGTGCTAAATATTGTAATAGCACAACACTTATTTTTTATTATTCTTTTTGGCCGTAAGGCTGCCGTGTGGGTTGTTCGTTAACATAACCTACGCAAAAAAATATCTCATGTGTCTTCTATATCTAGCTTCCGCATACACGTACTTAGAGTAGATACACTTTCAAGTGATATCAGAGCCTTCACTCGACACGCTGAGTGTGGTCTTGACTGTATCACGACACTAACACAATGATGGATCCAAATAGTACTGGAGCATTTCGGCCTCCAATCTTGGATGGCTCAAATTATTCTTACTGGAAGACACATACCCGCTCTTACATCAAGTCTCTAGACAGAAGAGCATAGATATCTATGGAAAATGGGTGGTCACCACCAAAGCAGACTTACGCAGATGGTGATTGTGTTCCAATACCACAAACCTCCTGGTCATGCGATCAAATTGAAGCTGCCACATTTGATGATCGAGCACTGAATGTTATAATCTCAGCAGTCGACACAAACATGTTCAAACTAATCAAGAACTGTATGTGTGCAAAAGATGCTTGGGATATTCTCCAAAGGCATTGTGAGGGTGACAACAGCGTCAAGCAGTCACGTCTACGTATTCTCGCCTCTCAATTCGAGAATATGAAGATGGAGGAAGATGAAGATATTTTTAGCTACACGAAAAGGATTCTTAACATCTCCAACGAATGTCAAGATCTAGGAGACCCTCTCAGTAACAAAGTTCTTGTCTCCAAAGCACTTCGAACGTTGCCACCTAGGTTTGATATGAAGGTAACAACTATTGAAACAACACAAGGTGTGAATGCACTGGAGTTCACGGACCTCATGAATTCCTTCAAGACCTATGAGTTGAATCACGAAGCAAGAGGGACCTTCCCCAAGAAGAAAACAATGGCTCTCACTGCAGGGTCAAGTTCATCACCGTCATGCAGTAAGTTATTGGACCAAATGGACTCTAGTGAATCCGAAGAAGTGGAAGAAATCCATGATGGAGACGATGTTGCCATGATCCAGAAAATTCAATCGGATGGTGAGAGGATTTAATCGTGACAAGACCAAAGCCAAGGGGCGAGATGTACCACGTCTGGAGTTCTATGAACCTCCAAACACTGATAACAATCAAAGAAAACCCCCTGTTAGGAACGCTTCTCGCAACGAAGTATTCAAATTCAGTTCCTCTAAGCTCGACATCGTATAATGTCATGAATGCAAAGGTTTTGGACACTTTGCAAATCAGTGTGCCAACACACTTCGAAAAAGGGGTAAATCTTATTGGGTGTCCTGGAATGATGATGAGCATGAGTTCTTTGAAGATGTTGATGAGAAATTGTTTGAGAGCGTAGCACTGCATGTAACAATGCCCACTCAGGACAAATCAAACCAAAATGTTGATGCTGACACCTTCTCCGAAAGGTATGACTCTAACTATTACTCTACATTGTTTTGTTTAAATGCCTCTGTTGATGGTGCAGGAAGTGTTGAGGAAGACATAGACCACACCTATGGTGAAGAATGTAATGACAATGCCTTCTCGATAATCCAAGGTTTAAAAAGGTTGTATGATGAGCTGTTGGGAAAATGGAAACATCAAGCACAAGACCTGCTGACCGCAACAGTTGAGATAACACGACTCAAAGAAGTTCAAGAAAAACAGGAGGCTTTGATCACACAACGTGATGTTGAGCTCACCAAGGTGAAATCCAAACTTGAAGAAGCAGAACTGACCATCCGTAAATGGAATACTGGGACTTATACGCTCCAAGAGATCATGGACAGTGCAAATCCCAGCAAACAAGGTCTTGGATATGCTGCACCAACTGTGTTGTGTCGTGGGTCCACATCGGCAGAACAAACATCCAATGACGAAGCAGATGTTGTGCACACAGACACATCAACACAGCCAAAACAAAATTTCTCTCGAGCAGGAAAAGGTAAGAAAGGTAAGAAAAAAGGTAAAAGATATAGAAGGAAATATATATGTCATTATTGTCTGAAACCAGGACATATAAAACCCTTCTGTTATCAAAAGAAAAGAGATTAAAGGTCCGAGTGTGTACCACCACAGAAACACAAAATAGTATGGGTAAAGAAATATGATCTAACATGTAATGTTGTGTACACAGTCCTGGAAACTAACATTTCAGGTTCTTGGTACTTTGACAGCGGATGTTCACGCCACATGACAGGTAACAAAACTTTTCTTTCCAACTATGAGACCTATGATGGAGGAAATGTTTCCTTCGGTGGAGGTTCAAAAGGAAAAATCATAGGGAAAGGTACACTGAATGTTCCTGGTCTGCCTGCCCTAACAAATGTGTACCATGTACAAGGGCTAATGGCAAACTTAATCAGCATAAGTCAGTTGTGTGATGGTAACATGCTTGTGAAGTTCACCAAGGATGCATGCGAAGTGTACAATAACAATAACTTGTGCATTATGACGGGTCAAAGGTCGTCAGACAATTGTTATATGACTGATAACCTAAAGCGTAACAAGGCACAAGTAGATGATGTTATTCTCTGGCACAGACGATTAGGTCATACTAACTTTCAAAATCTTGGCAGGCTAGTGAAGATGGAAGCCGTACGAGGTCTACCCAACTTTAAAAAGGCCGATCAGATTGTGTGTGGAGACTGTCAGAGAGGTAAACAGATGCATGCCTCACATCCTGCTATACAGCACTGTGAGCAAAACTTCGGCACCAACCGATGCTTTGAGCTTCTGCATATGGATCTAGTAGGACCCATGTAAGTGGAAAGTATTGGTGGTAAGAGGTATGTACTAGTTGTGGTAGATGATTATTCTCGTTTCACATGGACTTATTTTTTACGTGAAAATTCTGAAACATTTCAGATGTTCAAACATATGTTTGCTCGATTTGCTAATGTGTTTAATGCCAGAATATCTCGTATAATGTCAGATCATGGTCGTGAATTTGAGAATTCACATTTCACGAGCTTCTGTGATGAAAAAGGCGTATATCAAGAGTTTGCAGCTCCAAAAACTCCACAGCAGAATGGAGTGGTCGAACGCAAGAATAGGACCTTGATTGAGATGGCAAGGGTCATGCTGAGCTCAAAACAAATGGCGAAACGCTTCTGGGCTGAGGCAGTAAACACCGCCTGTTACATCAACAATCGGGTCAACATTCGTCCAGGCTCTTTCAAAACACCCTATGAATTGCTTAAAGGGAGAAAACCTAACCTAAAACATTTTCATGTTTTTGGGTGTGTGTGTTTTATCTTAAATGATCGTGAGTATCTAACAAAGTTCGATGATAAGAGTGACAAAGGAGTATTTGTTGGGTACTCAACAAACAGTGTAGCGTACAGGGTGTTTAATCTCCGCATTAGGACAATACAAGAATCTGTTAATGTTGTCTTTGATGATGCAAGTGTTGAGAACAAAGAGGTGGAAGCAGAAGACAACATATATCAAGGGGGAGTAGTCACACCCCCTATTGAGATGCAAACTGATCCACCCAACACAACAACTGATAGTAGTGTGGAGAACAATGTGACACAACAAGAACTAGAAGAAGAACATGCTGAGGCTCAAGTTTTTGATGATACTTCCCAAAGAGAACCCTCAGGCCGCGTGAGAGAAAACCATCCACTATCTCAAGTAATTGGAAATGTGGAGGATGATGTTCAGACCAGACGTAAACAACCTGTAAACTATAGAGACATGACGTGCTTATACTCTATATGCTCTATGGTTGAAGGAGTGACGTGTTTTGTGTTTAAGATTGAACCAAAGAATGTCAAAGAGGCACTCACTGATGAATTTTGGATAAACGTTATGCATGAAGAGCTGAATCAGTTTGTGCGTAGTGATGTTTGTTATCTTGTTCCAAGACTAGCCAATAGAAATGTTATTGGCACGAAATGGATTTTTAAGAACAAATCCGATGAGAAGGGAACCATTGTGCGCAACAAGGCACGATTGGTAGCTCAAGGATACACTCAAGTCGAAGGAGTCGACTTTGATGACACTTTTGCGCCAGTGGCACGACTCGAATCCATTCGGTTGTTGCTTGCAGTCGCATGTTACCTCAACATCAATCTGTACCAGATGGATGTGAAGACAACATTTCTTAATGGTGAGTTAAAGGAGGAGGTATATGTGGAATAACCAAAAGATTTTGAGGATCCCCACAAACCGGACTATGTTTTCCGATTGAAGAAAGCACTATATGGGCTCAAACAAGCACCATGAGCTTGGTATGAGCATCTCACAAATTTCCTTCTCTCGTACGAATTTGTAAGAGGTGTTGCTGACCGAACATTGTTTATAAAAAGGGAAGATCAACACATCCTTATTACTCAAATTTATGTTGATGATATGATTGTTGGTTCTACATCACGTAACATGCTAACTAATTTTTCAGGTGCCATGTCTACCAAGTTCGAGATGAGCATGGTGGGTGAACTCACATACTTTCTTGGACTACAGGTTAAACAAGGACAAGATGACATCTTTATCTCGCAAAGCAAATATGCCAAGGAGATGATAAAAAGATTTAATCTTGAAGGTACAAAGCACATGAAAACTCCCATGGGATCTATAGAAAAGTTAACTAAAGAAGATGCTGGAGAAGATGCTGACCCAACACTATACAGATCAATGATAGGGAGCCTGTTGTACCTAACAGCCACTCGTCCAGATTTGATGTTTAGCGTATGTGTGTGTGCCAGGTATCAAGCTAAACCTAAAGCCTCTCATCTCAAGGCTGTTAAGCGAATCATCAGGTATGTTGCTGGAACTATAGACCTAGGAATACTCTGTTCTAAACACATGAACATGAGTTTGATAGGGTTCAGTGATTCGGACTGGGCTGGGGATGTTGATGATCAAAAAAGTACGAATGGAGGATGTTTTTATCTTGGAAACAACATTGTGTCGTGGCACAGCTACAAACAAAATTGTGTTTCTCTATCCACTGCTGAGTCCGAGTATGTTGCCGCAGGCAGCTGTTGTACACAACTACTGTGGCTCAAACAGATGCTCAGTGATTACGGTTTGGACAACAATGACCTGGTTGTGTACTGTGACAACATGAGTGCGATAAACATTTCCAAAAATCATGTTCAGCACTCAAGAACAAAGCATATTGACATAAGGCACCATTTCATTAGAGAGTTAGTGGAACAGGAGGTAATCAAGCTTGAGTATGTGAAAACGGAAAACCAAGTTGCTGACATTTTCACAAAACCCTTAGATCATGAAAGATTCGTATTATTACGAAAATCTCTTGGTCTTTGCTTTTATCATTGATTTTTGTTGTGCTACACCCGTATCTATATTATTGTTATCTATATCAGAGGGTGTAGCATGTGTCTAACTTGCTGGTATAAACATCGTAGTCAACATGTTTTGTCTACAAACGCCTGACTTTCTTCTATATATGCCTTATGTAACTGTGTGGTAAACAATTCAAATAGTTTGGGGGGCACGGCGTTCGCTGCGATGATGCTACCTTACGAAAGGATTGCAACTGCGACTGCTTTCAAGTGTGAAAGGCTAGGGGCACTGCGTTCGTTGCGATGATACACTCTACGCTCACTAACTCTTGGATTCTTGTAGTTCTGCACATATTTTGTTTATCTATATCAGGCGGATGTTGCAGAAGATGTTGACACAACAGAGCAAGTTAGACTGCTTTGTCCCATGTTTGTTCTTTAAAATGATTTTCCTAACATCAGCAACGTGTGTTTACTGTAACACATACTCTATGCTTGCTTGACTTCCTTGTTTGTAACTTCTCTCTCTTGGTAGTGGGTTATAACTATTGGGTGGCGTGTTCTTAGGGCTGTCAGGTAGAAATGAAATGGCATCTGTTGCACTGAAACGTCGCCAGCCTTTTTCCCATCATTATCTCTCTGGCTAGCTGTCAACTATCACACAAAAACCCTAAACCCGCCTACTTTTTCTCCCTCTTTTTCAAATCTACACATCTCCCTAGACTGATACGATTCTTGATTTACATAAAACAGATCACCTTTCCCCATCACTCACTTATCCACAAATTTCTCCAGAACCAAGTCTTCACCCAGAAAACCCCACACCATACTCCCGCCATGGCTTTTCCTCAAACTCCAGATGTCGCTGCCCTGCTTCAAGTCTTGCTTGCAGCAAACCCTAGTCTTCTCCAAACGCTCCAGACCACCGCTGTCACTCCACCGCCGATTGACACTTCACCAATCCCCTCCACTGTTCCACCGGTTGCCGCAGACGTTTCTCCCGCTACATTGGACCCTCCGACTGTTACCACTCCAGTCGAGGCTTTTCTTGTTCCTACGCCAGTACCACAAGAAGTTGTGACAGAGTCTCCCGCAGAAGAAACCCCTCCGCCAGTGACTACAGTGGCTGTAGTCGAGCCAATACCAATGTCACCGGTCTCCAGATCGTCCTCGCCTCCAGTCGCTCTCACCCGCAAACCTGCAACTAGGGGCTCTAGGCTATTAAGTATGGCCAAGAAATCAAAAGGACCCACACCCACTGTTGTCCTCCAGGATGACAGTGAGGATGAGGTCTTGTCAGCTCCAAAGCGGCAGCGTCTCCTTTCACCTACCGAGGTTAAGATGGAACCCACTTCCTCTACTACTCCTTCTGCCAAAGGAAAACCAACGGCCCACACCTCGGAACTTTCAGATGGGTCCGATTTTCCTTTGGACGCGGAAAAGGCGCTCAACCTACAATTCTATGATGAACCGGCCGCTGTGAAGTGGAAACGACTCTGAAATCTTCCTTGTGTAAGCGAACGGACTGTGGAGGAGACCAGCTTCGAGGACTATAATTTGCTTGCCTTTTTCCGTTCACGGGGACTTCTTGGTACAGTCTTCA
This sequence comes from Leonotis leonurus, assembly GCA_026898415.1. Classification (NCBI taxonomy): domain Eukaryota; kingdom Viridiplantae; phylum Streptophyta; class Magnoliopsida; order Lamiales; family Lamiaceae; genus Leonotis; species Leonotis leonurus. The sequence goes on along the minus strand of JAPKLX010000301.1, from coordinate 259,708 downwards.
ACATTCCCCCTTTTGTCAAAACTGTGGTACGCCATTTTTACTGCAATCTGCACTCCTCTTTTGGTGATCGTTCGTCGGCTAAGTTTGGGAAAGTTTACCTCTATAATACCATCTTTGATTTTACAGCGGATGCCATTAACAGTGCCCTTGGGTTGCCCAGTGTTGAGGGCGAAAATGTTTCTGATTTGGATGTTGTTGCCAAGGTGATTACTAGCGGCAAAAAGTCTAAATGGGTTCAGCCCATGAAGATTTCATGGCTGTCGCACCTATACTCAGTCCTACACAAGGTCCTAATATACAATTGGATTGTTTCATCCAATTCCACTGTTGTTACTCAACAACATGGAGTGTTACTGTACCTTGTTGGGCTCAACAAACCATGCAACTTGGGACACATCGTATTTGATCAACTTGCTGCTCTCTCCACTAAAACGCACATCTCCTCTATGCCCTTCCCTTCACTTGTGTGCAGGGTTCTCACACATCAAGGCTTCACATCCGTGGTCAGGAGCCATGAAGCTGAACCTGCTCTACTGTACATCATCCACCCGTCTCTTTTTAACAAGAGCAAGGTGGTTGATCTCCCATGGCGTAACCCTGATGCCCCCGCCACTGGCTCCTCCGGTATTCAGTTGCCACCACAGACTGTTCAACAGTTAATTGGTGCTCTATCTACGTTGGCTGCACTCATTCCGTCTCTCCAAGCCTGCCTGTCTTCACAAAGGGGAGGATAAGATGCAGATGATGCAGCAGGAGGAGGTGATGCAGACGAGGTCGATGAGGGTGTAGACGAGGAAGAGGACGTAGATGATGTGAATGAACGTCTTTGAAGGGACCATTTGTGGTCGAAAAACATTTGATTTAGATGTGGTGAAAAACAACAAATAATTTATTTTCTTTTTCTGTTTGGTGGATGGTGATGGATGATGATGGATGATGATGGATGATGATGGATGATGATGGATGATGATACTTTACTTTTGCTCCCGTATTTTTTGATATTTTGTTATGTTTCTACTAATGGGATGCATGGTGATTGTTGCTATATGTTGCGACTGTGATATTTGATAATGCTGCTTTGTTATCGATATTGCTATTGTCTGTTGAAAATTGTTTTGCAGGATTAATGCATTTAGGGGGAGCTCTCGTGATATAAAGTGTGTTGTGAAGAAGGCACAAAAACAGGGGGAGTTTGTTAGGTATTTCTGTTTTGATGTTGTTTTGAACAGTGACCTAACAGTTGTGTGTTTTTGTGTTCTTTAGAGATATGTTGACTTCAGCAGCTGGCGTAACATAACAATGATGTTCAGCTTGACTGCCACGTGGAACCTTGATGACTTGGCATGCTGAGTAGATTCACAAAGGCTGGTGGGAAGACCAAGTCTTGGCAGTTGAAAGCCTAAGTACTGAAGTGGAGATTTCGGTTCCACATTTCAAGGAGTCAACCAACTACCCACTAAGTCTGTTCCACAATTCCAGGCACGGTTGTGGAGTATAACAAACAGTGAGAATCTTGGAACACATGGACCAGCAGTTACGAGATTCTAGAACCCAAGCCCATGAAGTCTCTCTATAAATACTAGTTTCAGTTTTCAGTTAGAGAGACAAGTTTGCAGATTAATTTCGTAGTTGAGTGTGTTAGGTATTTTATCTTGTTGTTTCTTTTGTTGAACCTAACATGGTGTGTTTTTGTGTTCTTCACAAGTTAGTTGTTGACTTCGATGCTATGCTCAACACAACAAGCTGATGTTGACTCAGCATTGCCACGTGGACGTTGACCTGGTAGAAGAGTGGGAATGCACGAAGACTGTGAAGACCGAGTCATGAGGAGAACACCAAAACGTGATAAGCTGTTGAGGTATTGACGCCTAGTGGAGATCTGTTTCCACATTTATCGGAGTGCACAAACAGCCCTGGTGCATCTTGCGGAGCACGACAGCGGTTGAGAAAATCAAGGAATACATGGGCCGGCAGTTACAAGATTATGGAATTTAGGCCCATGAGCTATCTCTATAAATACTTGTATAGTTTTCAGTTAGAGATATACTTTTGCAGATTAAAATTCGTAGTTTAGTGTGTATGATCTTTATTCTTGTCAGGTCATACGTTTAGTGTTTTTGTATGAAGTGTTGATGTTGTGTGGTGCTAAACATTGTAGCAACACAACACTTATTTTGATTATTCTTTTTGGTCGTAAGGCTGCCGTATAGGTTGTTTGTTAACACAACCTACGCAAAATTATCTCGTGTTTTCTTTCTTAGCTTCCGCAACAATGACTTAGAGTAGTTGATACACTTTCAAGTGGTATCAGAGCCATCACTCGACACACTGAGTGTGGTCCTGACTGTATCACAGCTCTAACGTGAAGATGGATCCAAATAGCACTGGAGCATTTCGACCTCCAATCCTGGATGGTTCGAATTATTCTTACTGGAAGTCACGTACCCGCTCTTATATCAAATCTCTTGATAGACGAGCATGGATTTCTGTGGGGAATGGGTGGTCACCACCAAAGCAAACTGATGCTGACGATGATTGTGTTCCAATAGACCAAAGTGCCTGGTCACGTGAACAAATTGATGCTGCCACTCTTGATGATCGAGCACTAAATGCTATAGTCTCAGCTGTCGACACAAACATGTTCAAATTAATCAAGAACTGTACGTGTGCGAGAGATGCTTGGGATATACTCCAAAGACACTGTGAAGGTGACAAGAGCGTCAAGCAGTCTCGTCTACGTATTCTCGCCTCTCAATTCAAGGGTATGAAGATGGAGGAAGATGAAGATATCTCTAGCTACATGAAAAGGATTCTTGACATCGCTAACGAGTGTCAAGACCTAGGAGATCCATTGAGCAACAAGGTTCTTGTCTCCAAAGCACTTCGAACGTTGCCACCTAGATTTGACATGAACGTAACAGCCATTGAAACAGTGCAAGGCGTGAATGCACTGGAATTCACAGATCTCATGAATTCTTTCAAAACCTATGAGATGAATCACGAAGCAAGAGGAACCTTTCCCAATAAGAAAACATTGGCTCTCACTGCAGGCTCAAGTTCATCACCATCATGCAATAAGTTGGTGAACCAAATGGACTATAGTGACTCCGAAGAAGTGGAAGAAATCTATGATGGAGATGATGTTGCCATGATCACCAGAAAATTCAATCGCATGGTGAGAGGATTTAAACGTGATAAATCCAAACCCAAGGGGCGTGATGTACCACGTTTGGAGTACTATGAACCTCCAAAGACCAACAACGATCAAAGAAAACCCCCTGTTAGAAACTCTTCTAACAACGAAGTATTCAAATACAGCTCCTCAAATCTCGATGGCATACAATGTCATGAATGTAAGGGCTTTGGACATTTTGCAAATCAGTGTGCGTTGACACTTCGAAAAAGGGGTAAATCTTATTGGGTTTCGTGGAATGATGATGAGCATGAGTTCTTTGAAGATGTTGAGGAAAAATTGTTTGAAAGTCTAGCACTGCATGTAACAATGTCTCCGCAGGACGTGCAGCAACACACAGATGCGGACATCTTCTCTGAACGGTATGACCCTAACTATTATTCTACATTGTTTTGTTTAAATGCCTCTATTGATGGTACAGGAAGTGTTGAGGACGACATAGACTCCGCCTGTACTGAAGAGTGTGATAGCAATGTCTTCTCAATAATTCATGGCTTGAAAAGGCTGTATGATGAGCTGTTGGGAAAATGGAAACATCAAGCAAAAGATCTGCTGACCGCAACAGCTGAGGTAACACGACTCAATGAAGTTCAATCAAAACAGGAGGCATTGATCACAAAACAAGACATAGAGCTCACCAAGGTGAAAACCATAATTGAGGAAGCAGAACTTACCATCCGCAAGTGGAATACAGGTACTTACACACTTCAAGAGATCATGGATAGTGCGAATCCTAACAAACAAGGCCTTGGATATGCTGCACCAACTGTGTTGTGTAAAAGGTCCACATCGGAAGGAGAAACATCAAAAGGCAGAGCAGATGCTATGACCACAAAGACCTCAACACAGAAGGAACAAGGGATCTCTCTAGATGGAAAAGGTAAGAAAAAAGGTAAAAGATATAGGAGGAAATATATATGTCATTACTGTATGAAACCAGGACATATAAAACCCTTCTGTTATCAAAAACAAAGAGATGAGAGATCTGAGTGTGTACCACCATAGAAACCCAAAACAGTGTGGGTAAAGAAATCTGACCTAACTTGCAATGTTGTGTACACAGCCTTGAAAACTAACGTTTCAGGTTCTTGGTATTTTGACAGCGGATGTTCCCGTCACATGACATATGATGGAGGAAATGTTTCTTTTGGTGGAGGCTCAAAAGGTAAAATTGTTGGTAAAGGTATACTAAATGTTCCTGGTTTACCTGCTTTAACAAATGTTTATCATGTGCAAGGACTTATGGCAAATCTAATAAGCATAAGTCAACAATGTGATGGTAACTTGCTGGTAAAATTCACTAAAGATGCATGTGAAGTTTACAACAACAAGAACTTGTGCATCATGACAGGTCAAAGGTCAACAGACAATTGTTACATGACTGATCATGTGAAGTGCAACAAGGCTCAAGTTGATGATGTCATACTCTGGCATAGAAGATTAGACCATACTAATTTTTGAAATCTTGGCAGGTTAATCAAGATGGAGGCTGTACGAGGTTTACCCAAACTTGGGAATGCTGATCAGATCGTATGTGGCGACTGTCAACGAGGAAAATAATTACATGCCTCACATCCTGCTGTACAACACAGTGAACAACACTTTGGGACCAACCGATGTTTTGAACTTCTACATATGGATCTTGTAGGACCCATGGAAGTTGAAAGCATTGGTGGTAAAAGGTATATGCTTGTTGTGGTTGACGATTTTTCCAGATTCACATGGACCTATTTTTTACGAGAAAAATCTGAAACATTTGAGGTATTTAAAAATATGTTTTCTCGTGTTACTAATGTGTTTGATGCTAGAATATCTCGCATAAGGTCAGATCATGGTCGTGAGTTTGAAAACTCAAAATTTACAACCTTTTGTGATGAAAAAGGAGTGTACCAAGAGTTTGCAGCACCAAAAATACCATAACAGAATGGTGTGGTTGAACGCAAGAACATAACCTTGATTGAAATGGCTAGGGTGATGCTGAGCTCAAGCCAAATGACGAAACGGTTCTGGGCTGAGGCTGTAAACACCGCATTATACATCAACAATCGAGTCAACATTCGACTAGGGTCATTCAAAACACCATATGAGCTACTAAAAGGGAGAAAACCTAACCTAAAACATCTTCGTGTTTTTGGGTGTGTTTGTTTTATCTTAAATGATCGAGAGTATCTACCTAAGTTTGATGATCAAAGCGACAAAGGTGTATTTGTTGGGTACTCAACAAACAGTGTAGCTTATAGGGTTTTTAATCTTCACATTAAGACAATACAAGAATCTGTTAATGTTGTCTTTGATGATGCAAGAAATGGAAACAAAGAGGTGGAAGCGGAAGATGACATACATCAAGGGGGAGCTGTCACACCTCTTGTTGAAACGCAAATTGTTCCACCTAACACAGCAACTGGTACACCTGGTGACACACCTAACACTGAAACTGGCACTTCTGTGGAGGTCAACACCATCACACAACAGGAACCAGAAGAAGAACGAGATGAGACTCCAGAGATCACTTCTCGCATGGAACCTTCAGGACGAGTAAAGGAGTACCATCCTCTAACTCAAGTCATTGGAAACATTGAGGATTGTGTTCAGACTCGACGAAAACAGCCAATCAACTATAGAGAAATGGCGTGCTTATACTCAGTGTGCTCTACAGTTGAAGGCATAACATGTTTCGTCTCCAAGTTCGAGCCAAAAAATGTCAAGGAAGCACTAACTGATGAGTTATGGGTAAATGCTATGCATGAAGAACTAAATCAGTTTGTGCGTAGTGATGTCTGGTACCTTGTTCCCAGGCCAGCCAACAAAAATGTTATTGGCACAAAGTGGATCTTCAAGAACAAATCCGATGAGAAGGGAACTGTGGTGCGTAACAAAGCTCGATTGGTAGCGCAAGGGAACACTCAAGTCGAAGGAGTCGACTTTGATGACACATTTGCACCTGTAGCACGACTTGAATCCATTCGATTGTTGCTAGCAGTCGCATGTTAACTTAACATCAATCTGTACCAGATGGATGTAAAGGCAGCATTTCTTAATGGTGAGTTAAAGGAAGAGGTTTACGTGGAACAACCAAAAGGTTTTGAGGACCCCACAAACCGGACCATGTTTTTCGGTTGAAGAAAGCTCTATATGGGCTCAAACAGGCACCACGAGCTTGGTATCAGCACCTCACAAATTTTCTTCTCACGTATGGGTTTGTGAGAGGTGCTGCTGACCGGACATTGTTTATAAAAAGGGAAGATCAACACATCCTTATTACTCAAATTTATGTTGATGATATGATTGTTGGTTCTACATCACATAACATGTTAACTGATTTTTCAGGTGCAATGTCTACCAAGTTTGAGATGAGCATGGTGGGCGAGCTCACATACTTTCTTGAATTGCAGGTTAAACAAGGACAAGATGGCATCTTCATCTCTCAAAGAAAATATGCCAAAGAGATGATAAAGAGATTTAACCTTGAAGGTACAAAGCACATGAAGACTCCTATGGGTTCTACAGAAAAGCTAACTAAAGATGATGCTGGAGAAGATGTTGACCCAACACTCTACAGATCAATGATAGGGAGCATGTTGTACCTAACAGCCACTCGCCCAGATTTGATGTTTAGCGTATGTGTGTGTGCCAGGTATCAAGCTAAACCTAAAGCCTCTCATCTCAAAGCTGTTAAACGGATAATCAGGTATGTTGATGGAACTATTGATCTAGGCATCTTATTTTCTAAACACATGAATATGAGCTTGGTAGGTTTCAGTGATTCTGATTGGGCTGGAGATGTTGATGACCGAAAAAGTACGAGTGGAGGATGTTTTTACCTAGGAAACAATATTGTGTCATGGCACAGCCGCAAGCAAAATTGTGTTTCCTTGTCCACTGCTGAGTCTGAGTATGTTGCCGCAGGCAGTTGTTGCACACAACTATTGTGGCTTAAGCAAATGTTTGGTTACTATGGGCTAGACAACAATGACCTAGTTGTGTACTGTGACAACATGAGCGCCATAAACATTTCCAAGAATCCTGTTCAACACTCAAGAACAAAGCACATTGACATAAGACATCATTTCATTCGAGAGTTAGTGGAACAAGAGGTAATCAAACTTGAGTATGTGAAGACGGAGAACTAAATTGCTGACATTTTTACAAAACCCTTAGATCATGAGAGGTTCGTTTTTTTAGAAAAATCTCTTGGTCTTTGCTTTTTTCATTAAAATGTGTGTTGTGCTACACCCTCATATCCATATTTTGTCATCTAAAGCAAGGGTGTAGCGTGTTGTGTCTGACTTGCTGGTATATTTCAGTCAACATATTCTATATTCTGAAACCTGGCGTTTATCTATATGTTATGTATGTAACTGTGTGGTAAACAATCCAAGTAGTTTGGGGGGCACGGCGCTCGCTACGACGATGCTTCCTTACAAAAGGATTGCAACTGCGACTGTTTTCGAGGGTGAAAGGCTAGGGGCACGGCGTTCGCTGCGATGATGCACTCTACACTCACTAACCCATGAATTCTCGTAGTTCTGCACATATTTTCTCTATCTAAGCCAGGTGGATGTTGCAACAAACGTTGACACAACAGAGCAAGTTGGACTGTGTGTTTTCTTCATATTATTTTCTAAAAATTGTTTTGTTTGTGCATGTCAGCAATCCTTGTGTTTGTTATTTTTGCATAATCAGGTGTGTTGCCCTCCACATCCGTATCTCTCCTATGTTAGTGGGTTATAACTGTCATGTAGCATGTTTTAGGGTTTGTTTTGTTAGGGTGGAAATGAAATGGCATAGTCTTTTTTAATTCAACTGTCGCCAGTCTGTTTGCCATCATTACTTTTGTTCTGTCACACCAAAACTCTAGAAACCCCTATCCTCTCTCTCTTCCATATTCGCACGTCTCCCTAGACTGATACGCTTTCTTAAATTTGCATAAAACAAAACACCTCTCATATCTCTTCCAAAAACCCTCATCCGAAACCCTCACTTTCTCTCTCGTTTTACTTCCTGCTCTCAACAATGGCGTCTCCTCTTACTCCCGATGTCATAGCATTTCTCCAAGCAATCTTAGCCGCAAACCCTACACTCCTCCAGACGCTCCAACCACCACCACCAGTCGCAGTGCCTCCCGCTTCAGTTGAAGTTTCGCCCCCTACGGTGGAACCTTCTACTCCCGCTACTGTTCCAATAGAAACTTCACCCACTGAAACTGTTGCTCCTCCTCCTCCTCCGGTCATTTCTGAGGCCGTTCATGTTGATTCGCCAGTGGATATCACAACTGCTCCTCCAGATACGACAGTTGCAATAGTTCAAAATAGTCCAGCGTCTCGATCCTCAACTCCACCAACGCCTCTCGCTCGCAAGCTCGCTACAAGGGGCTCAAGACTCTCAGCCCTCAACAGACGGCACAAGAAGTCCCAAGATCCCGTCCCCACGGTTGTCTTCCAAGACGACAGTGAAGACGAAGTCTCCTCAGCGCCCAAACGCCAGCGACTTCTATCTGATGCTGAGGTAAAGGTGGAGGCTACTTCTTCAGCCACTCTCGCTGCCAAAGGCAAGATGGTGGTTCCAAGTCTGGAACCCTCTGAGGATCCCGATCTCCCTTTGGATGTGGAACAAGCTCTCAATCTCCAATTCTACGATGACGTTGCGGCTGTCAAGTGGACACGCTTATAGAATGTTCCCTGTGTGAGTGAACGCTCGGTGGATGAGACCACTTTTGAAGAAAACAATTTGCTGTCCTTTTTTCGCTCCCGGGGTTTATTGGGTACAGTCTTTGACCTTCCTCCTTTTGTTAAGTCTGTGGTGAGACATTTCTATTGCAATCTCAGTCGTTCCTTTGGTGATCACACTTCTTCCAAGTTTGGAAAGGTCTATTTGTATAATTCAATCTTTGATTTCTCTGTGGAGTCGATTAACACCGCCCTTGTTCTGCCAAACTGTGAGAGTGACATTGTCCCTAATCTGGATGCTGTTGCGAAGCTGATCACCGGTGGAAAACGTTCCAAGTGGACTTAGCCCATGAAGTCCTCTTCGCTCACGCATCTTTACTCAGTTCTCCACCGGGTTCTGACTTACAATTGGATAGTATCGTCCAATGTTACTGTGGTCACATAGCAACATGGGATGTTGCTCTATCTGCTGGGTCTCAACAGGCCTTACAACTTGGGTCAGATTGTTTTTGATCAGCTTGTCACTCTCTCTGTCAAACCACAGATCAGCTCCCTTCCGTTTTGCTCTCTCATTTGCAGGGTACTGAAGCACCAAGGGTTTACGTCCATTGCTCGAAGCCATGAGGTTGCCCATACTCCAATTTACATTATCCATCACTCCTTTTTCAGCAAAAGCAAGGTTGCTGACCTGCCATGGGTTAATCCTGAAGATGTCAATCCTGGCCCCGCTTCCATTCAGTTGCCACCACCGACTGTTTTACAGTTAATTGGTGCTCTGGATACCCTCACTGCCGCTCTTCGAGCCTGCCTCCCTTCACAACAAGGGGGAGAACCGCCAGCTGAAGCAGCAGGGGGTGCCGCAGCTGACGCAGCTGGGGACCCAGAAGAAGAGGGAGAAGAAGCGTGTGAGGATGAGGAAGAGGAATTTTTGCTGTGATGACCGTGTGTGGTCAAGATTGTGAACTGATGTGGGATGTTTTTTATTAAACAAAACATTTTACTTTTATGCTTTTGGATGATGTGGTGGATGTGGAAGTTAAAACTTTTGTGGCAGCATTTATTTTATTTTATTTTATTTTTTTGCTTTGAACGCTTGATTGCTGCAAATACTGTCTGAGCTACTTACCATATTTATGATGTTATTATGTCTGTGATATTATTATGCTTGCTGGTTGTTTGTGAAGTTGTTTTACAGGCATAGACTTTGGGGGAGCGTCAAAGAAGAAGGTGTTGTGAAGAAGGCACAAAAACAGGGGGAGTTTGTTAGGTATTTTATCTTGTTGTTTCTTATGTTGAACCTAACATGGTGTGTTTTTGTGTTCTTCACAAGTTAGTTGTTGACTTTGCTGCTATGCTCAACACAACAAGCTGATGCTGACTCAGCGTTGCCACGTGGACGTTGACCTGTTAGAAGAGTGGGAATGCACGAAGACTGTGAAGACCGAGTCATGAGGAGAACACCAAAACGTGATAAGCTGTTGAGGTATTGACGCCTAGTGGAGATCTGTTTCTACATTTATCGGAGTGCACAAACAGCCCTGGCACATCTTGCGGAGCACGACAGCGGTTGAGAAAATCAAGGAATACATGGGCCAGCAGTTACAAGACTATGGAATTTAGGCCCATGAGCTATCTCTATAAATACTTGTATAGTTTTACGTTAGAGATATACTTTTGCAGATTAAAATTCGTAGTTTAGTGTGTATGATCTTTATTCTTGTAAGGTCATACGTTTAGTGTTTTTGTATGATGTGTTGATGTTGTGTGGTGCTAAACATTGTAGCAACACAACACTTATTTTGATTATTCTTTTTGGCCGTAAGACTGCCGTGTAGGTTGTTTGTTAACACAACCTACGCAAAATTATCTCGTGTTTTCCTTCTTAGCTTCCGCAACAATCACTTAGAGTAGTTGATACACTTTCAGAGTGTGTATGTCTTAGTCTCTAAGAGCATACGTTTAGTATTTTAGTACGAGTGTTGATGTTGTTGTGGTGCTAAACATTGTAATAGCACAACACTTATTTTTTATTATTCTTTTTGGCCGTAAGGCTGCCGTGTAGGTTGTTCGTTAACACAACCTACGCAAAAAAATATCTCTTGTGTCTTCTATATCTAGCTTCCGCATACACGTACTTAGAGTAGATACACTTTCAGAAAGAATAACAAATTTCACGTTTTTAGAGATCAAATATTATCAATAAGATATATACTAAAATTATCTTTTAATCTGCACCATTGATCTAAATAATTCAACAGTCAAGATTTATTTTTAGTTAACTCATAAAAAACCATTTTTATTTGATCTTTTCCCTATATATATATATATAGTTATATAGTCCACAGATTTTTAAAATTTTGCAGAAATTTGAGTCCAAAAAATTAATGATTATGAAAAAAAGTATGATGGTATCTCGAGTAGTTCAAAGAAATAAAAAGAAAAAAAAATGTTGTATCTGACTAATATTTGTTGAAATAAAAAAAATAGGGAAGACAATAATAATATTTAGAGAGAATGAGATAAAATCACTTGTTTTGAAAAGAAACAGAACTAGCTCTCTCACTATATTCAAATGCAAAGGCTTGAACATTCATTTCAAATTTTCCTCCAAATACCCCATACTATCGTTCCTCGTAGGAGCCATCAGTTCCGGCAGCCCATTCGCCACTGCCGTTGCATCCCACACCATTGCAGAGTAGGTGGCGGAGGAGGAACGGACGACATCGGGAGTTCCTTGCAGGAGCCACCAGTTCCGTCAACCCATTCGCTGCCGCCGCTGCATCCCACACCATTGCGGAGCTGGGTAGCGGAGGAGGAGCAGGTGGCACTCTCCCGACGCTAGAGAAATCCAAGGTGCAAAGACAAATACTCGTATTGTCTTGCTTCTCTCAAATATGAAATAAAAAATTGATCGGGCCGAGTCAGAACCGAAACCTACCTAACGAGCTGTCCAATCAAGTATTAATTAGTTTGAGATCCAACTAACACTTTGATTATTCTTTTTGATTCCTGAGCCTATCTTAGAGGTACAGCGTGATGAGATTGGACATATCGCTTTTATAACGATTTTCAATTGAGACATCGGGCTGTATGTAGAGAGTTAAATGATTTGTTTCTACCTCGATCGTTTTCTTTGAGATGGCTCAAGTCTTGAATTACCTATACTGGAGAACAATTAGTTCTATATGACAGGTGGTTTTTCTATACGCCTGTTCTTTTACAACTCTCTAATTGTTCTACAATAGCAAGATAAAACAGATCGTTCCTACAAGTAAGTTTGAAACTATAAACTTCCTTTTCACAACATCGATCTGATAAGATCTATAGTAGGAAAAATACTAAATCTAAAACCATGACAGGTGGTCTAAACAAGGAAGTACATCTAGCTGCTAAATAGGGTCAGATCGTTTAGTATCGATATGTTCCTTTACATTTTAGATAGTTGTTAAGAGAGAACATATATCTGTCGTTATGGTGATCAATATGTCCAAGAAAATTTCATAAGAATAATACAGATCGTGTAACCAACGATCTGCTCCTTTTATAATATAGCTGTTGTTTAAGAGATGATGTCATCACTTTATTTTAAAGATCTTGTATTAACTAAGTGTTGTTTCGATAATCATCATCAAAACATAAATAAATTCGTGGGGTTCCTAACAGTACTAAAAGAAAGTTAAACAAAGAAAATTCAACTCCATTATGGCACAAACGCCTAGGTCACATCTCTAGAAATAAAGTTGAGTGACTTGTGTCTAATGAAATTCTAGATTCCCTTGATTTCACAGATTCAATGTGTGTGTTGACTTATCAAGGGGAAATAGACCAAGAATAAGAAACTATGAGCCTATAGATCTATATAAGTCCTGGAATTGATACATACTGACATTTGTGGGCCTTTCCCTTCGGCATCTTGGAATGGTCAGTACTATATCATTTCCTTTATAGATGACTATTCCCGCTTTGGCTACCTATATCCAGGACCATTTGCTAAATTCCTAGAGGAATGTGGAATCGTCCCTCAGTACACAATGCCCAATTATCCCAGCATGAATGGTGTATCTGAAAGACGAAACAGGACTCTTAAGGACATGGTGAGGATTATGATTACTCATTCTACCTTACCTGAGTATGTCTGGGGAGAAGCACTTAAGACAATAGCTTACATACTGAACAAAGTACCAACTAAGGCGGCTGCTAAAACGCATTATGAGCTTTGGCCGGAAGCCCATTATTAACCATTTCCATATTTGGGGTTGTCCAGTAGAAGCGAGGCCTTACAGGACTCATGAAAAGAAATTGGACCCCAAGACAGTTAGCCGCTACTTTATAGGTTATTGTGACCATTTAAGGGGCTACAAATTTTATGATCCCACAGCTAGAAACATCTTTGAGACAGGAATGACAACTTTCTTTGATGAATTTGAGTTTGAGGGAAGAAATAGAATTAGGGATATCACTTTTGAGGAGGATTCAAACTTGAATCCTACTGCTGCTTCTAGGAGTGCTCAGGCTTCAATTCCTATCATTACTCGAGAAGCAAATTTGGAAGAACCTCAACCTGATATCATTGAAGATATTCCCATTCAGAATGATCAAACTCAACCACATCAAGAGCAACCTCAAGAACTAGTGCAATTAAGGAGATCCACTAGAGAAAGGCGGAGTGTCATTCCTGAGGATTATGAAATCTACCTCATGGAAGCTGAGGAACATAATGGACTGATGGAAAATGATCCAATCAATTTCCGTCAGACCATGCAATATGAACACTCCCAACAAGTGGATTGATGCCATGAATGAGGAGTACAATTCTATGCAAGACAATCAGTTTGTGAACTTGTCCCATTGCTAGAAGGTGCAAAACCCATTGGTTGTATATGGATTTTTAAAACCAAAAGGGATACAAATGGTAACGGACGAGCCCATTTTTCGTGCTCTTTTTGAGTTTTATTTTAGGTCTAGATCAAGTCTTTTTTGCTTTATTTGTAATATATTTCGTGTCTGGGAGGACACAAATCTATGGCAATCAGGATGCAGGACAAGCTACGAGTCGTCTAGGGAGAAAGGCAAGATTATGCACGAAGAAGCTTGGGCAATCTGGAGCTCAAGATGAAGTACAGCCCGAGACCACACTACATCAGATGGAGACCAAGGGGGCATGCTGAGCAAGACAGAGAACAGACCAAGCAGCCGGGAGCGCACAAGATGATGGGGTAAGATGCGGGGATTCGCGGCAGATTTCTTTCCTTCCGCGGAAAAAGAAACATATCTCTATTTCCTTTCACCAACGATTTGGGGAAAAATTGGGAATCTTTCCTTCTTCGCAAAATATCTGATCGGGAAGGGAAGTTTGCCGGAACCCTAGCCACCGCCACACGAAAGGCCCAAGCCCATGTTATTGCTATATATACCCTACGCTACAAATCAGAGAGACACACATGAGAGGGGAGGAACGACGCCTGGCTGCTTAGTTTAGTTCTTTTATTTTCTTATGAGTGATGGGGAGGAAAAAAACATGTCCTACGAGCAAACACTTTTAATATTTTGTTATGTTTTTGGCCTTGCCATGGGTTGGTCCTAGCAAGAGGATATTTTCGTAACAATTTATTTCCCGTATTTCAATACAAGTGTGCTTTAATTATTTCATCTTTGTTCTTTATTTTCTGTATGAGTAGCTAGGTTATTAGACTTGGCTTGGGAAAGATGAATTGAGTCTGGACTTATAACGTCTTGAGAGGTCTAACTGTGCATATAGTTGTCTTGGCGTGTTCCTAAAGTGCTGGATCTGAATCCTATAAAACTTGATCAAGTCCTCGGTGTTGTCTGGCCAGTAGCAGTCTTGGGCGAGATCGGGTTACAAGTGCGAGTTGGAAACTCCACGTGTTAGCGACTCCCTGCTTGCCAGCCAGAGGGATCAGTGCGGTGAACTAGGAGGAGAAGCCATGGGACGGGCGCCTGAGATGGTTTTCCCATGGTTGATGTGTTCCCCACAAATGCCTATTCGGGTACATCAGAGTAAGCTTGGTCCAGGAGAAATCTTGGGCAAGGGGGATAGGGAGTGAGTAACCCTTACCCTCTGGGCTGAAAAGGTGTGCTGGGCCTGGCTTGAGTTGCTACGTGACGATTAAAAAGGGGGTTGCCTGAGTGATGCATTTGGGTGGTAGGAATAAAACCCCATTATTACGCTCGCCCTTAACTTATGACATGCCGACACAACGAACAACTTTGCACTGATGATCAAGACATAAGTCAAGACTTAAGGATTCTGACCCAAGTCAAGTTGCTTTCTCATTTAACTCTTTTAGTGTTGTCTTTTCAGATATTTACTTTTACAGCTTTTACTATTCTGCTTGGTTACACCTGTTGCCCAAGGCAAGACCCGAATCAAAACCCCAAATTGTGACATCGAGAGAGGAATCCACCAATTCCCTATGGGATCGACCATGTACTTACCACTAGTGGAACCTAGTGAAGAGTATCAGTTTATAAATATATCTTGCTTGAGTGATAACGACTGAGCTCTGCCAGTAACATGGAGATGTATAATGCTCGTCTTGAAACTAAAGGCTTTACTCAAAAGGAAGGAATCGATTATTCAGAGACTCTCTCCAGTATCATCGAAAGACTATTTCAGAATAATCATGGCACTTGTTGTTCATTTCGATCTTGAGCTACATCAGATGGATGTCAAGACAGCATATCTCAACGGAGACATTGAAGAAATGATTTATATGGAGCAACCAGATAACTTCGAATAAGGAGACTCGAAGAAAATGGTTTGTAAACTCAAGAAATCCATCTATGGGCTCAAAAAAGCTTCTCGTCAGTGGTATCACAAATTCCATGAAGTAATTATCTCATTCGGATTTGAGATAAACATACTGGTTGATTGTGTATATCACAAGTTCAGTGGAAGTGAATTCATTTTCCTGCTCCTTTATGAGGATGACATCTTGCTTGCCTCAAATGATATGAACTTCTTTCAGGACGCCAAGAGATTTCTCACGAAGCAGTTTGAGATAAAAGATCTTGGGGAAGTCTCTTTTGTATTAGGAATCTAGATACACCGTGACAGATCTAAAGGTGTTCTTGGGTTATCACAAAAGAGTTATATCGATAAAGTACTTAAGAGGTTCAGGATGGAAGATTGCAAACCAGGAGATACCCTTGTTGTTAGAGGAGAGAAATTTAGCCTTAAGCAATGCCCTAAAACTAACCTTGAAATTAAAAGATGCAGAATATTCCTTATGCTTCAGCAATAGGAAGTCTTACGTATGCTTAGGTATGTACGCGTCCGGAAATTGCATTGTTGGCCCCGAAAGAGCAAGGTTTGGTGTATGGGGGGGGGGGGGGG
>JAPKLX010000301.1:226818-238492 GCA_026898415.1 Leonotis leonurus | reverse complement strand
GTCTAAGACTTGCTGGTTTAGCTTTCTGTCTAAGACTTGCTGGTTCAACTTTCTGTTAAAGTTGTCTTGCTCCAACTTTCTGGTACTTAGACTTGCTTCAGCTTTCATCTGTTACAAGGAGACAAAAAGAAATAACACAGAACATGAATAATATCAAGTGTGTTTTCAAGATAACATCATCAAAACTTAAATTATATGTGGGGTTCCCAACAATTTCCCCCTTTTTGATGATGTCAAAACCACACTTAATTAACATGTATCATGTTCTGGATAGATTGGTCAATTGTTATTTAAGTTAAATAACAATAAAGATTCTGGACAATAAGATTTTGTCTTTAGAAAACTCCACATCAATAGATATCAGAATCGATACGTACAAGTGGACAACAAAAATATCAGAGAGCAAAAATAGAAAATGAGAAGAAAGATCTATCTAAGAGAACCATCTGGCTACACCGCCCTTCTTCATCTTCTCTCTCTGCGCATCAGATACTAACTGGAGGCTCTTATAGATCCCGTCTCTTACTCTGGCATAGTTCGGGTCATGATTATCGATTTTGTAACCCTTGATCTTGGCCAGCTGGTTGATGTAGTTGAGAATGTATGTTTTATCAGGAATGTTGCTGCCAGGTATTGTTGGACACACCATGAACTCTTTCTCTGGGGCCTTGAGCTGAATTTTGGCATCAGAAGCAGCTGTTCTGATCCTCTGTATGAGGCCCTGGTCACTGAAGTTATCCAGATATCTATTGAAGTCCTCGTCTGGAATTGACTCTGAATATGTAGGCTCCTTCAAGAAGTATCTGTTCAGAATGAATCCTTGTTTAACCTTCTCCCAATCGTTCTGATCATCTTGTGGAACCCATGTGTCAGTGGGTGTCTGCTTTTTCAAAGACAGGTTCCACGAGAAGGCTTTCTTCTTTTTCTTCTTAGACTGGGTGGTTGATTGAGATGACTGCTGTTGTGAGCGTTCAGCAGATGATGGGGATGAGAAAGGTGTTTGGAATGACTTTTCTTTGGCTTCCTGTGCTGCTATCTTCCTCTCTCTCTCTGCCTGATCTTTGTAAAACTGAGCTCTGAATATTGGGTCACATGCCTGCTCCATGCTGACTCCAAATAACAGTAATTCAGCAATCTGGTCTCCTTCATCCACTGGTTCCTTTCCTTTGTCCATGGGGATCTGAGGTGCTGGTTGAGCTTGTTCTGTTCCAAGTAGAGTGGGGTTAGGTCTTGGAGGTGTAGTAGGTCTGGGTTGTGTTGGTGCTGGTGTTTCTGTTGCAATTTCCACCTCAACCTCTTCTGTCCTCAAGCTCTTGCTGTCTTTGCTCCCTTTGCTTTCTGATTTTTCCCCCTTTTTGGCATCATCAAGGAGGGTAGAAATAAGTGTACGCAGAGAGGCAATCTCCTCTGTCATTTTCTCCATTTTGTCTTCAGCGTCAGCCTTGTACCCGAGCAGCAGGTTAACTGTCTGGTCAGTCGCATTGTGGACAGAGCCTGCTGTTCATTGTGGACAGAGTCTTGTCGTAGGTTTCTTGCAGCTCTTCCACAGCAGTAATGCGGTTGCTCTGAACTTCAAATTCATCAGGATTTGGATATAGGAGGGCATTTAAGACGTCAACTTGATGTTGCTGCATAAGTTCCACAAATTTTTCTTTTTCAAAAAGAGCAAATTGTGCGTGGATGGATAAGTCAGTGTCTTCCTTCAACTGGGCAGCAAGTTGAGTTTCTTTCTGTTCTACAGCAGCAACAATTGTTTCTTGTTGTTTTGCCAGAAGATCAGCTAGCAATGTAGTAGCCTTTTCAGCTTTTTCGTCTATTCCAGTCAGACGAAGATTGATCTTAGCTTGACCCGCTTCATTTGCCAATCTATCATCATCAATCTTTTTATCGAGCTCCTTTCTGATTGTTCTGAGCTTGCCTCTGATGTCACGATCCATGTCGTTGACATAGTCTTTCTGATGTTGGTTGAAGTCAGAAATAATCTGGGTTGCTTTGTCTTGAAGCGTGTTGCAAATATCAGTCATCTGATCTTCAACGCGAAGAGTGATCAGATTGTCCAGTTGGTAGTTGTTGAAAGTTTTGGGTTCTCTCTCCAAGATTTCTTCCATCGTGTAGAAGTTGACATGTTTCTTCAGCTTCTGAGCAACTCCTTGTGTGTAGGTTTCATTGCTTGGTTCGCCACCAATATTCTGGCCTACTGGTTCATCATCACCTGAGTCAAGGTCGATGATAGGTGTTTTCTTGGCAGACTTCTTGGATGAAGCTTCTCTCTGCTCTGGTTGAGGTGGTTGTTCTGTTGGTGCTGCTTCTTCCATCTGGGCTTCAGGGTGTGTTGTCTGCAGAGTGATGTTCAACTTTTCTGCCTCATGCTGCATGAGCCCAGAAATTAGTTGTTGGTATTCTGCTCTCACTTCTTGAACAGTGGAGACTTGAAGCAGACTGAGTAATGTTGCTTCTTCTTTCTTCAGCTCATCAATTGATTTAATCTGGAGCAATGCATCAAAAATATAATACTCGCTGTCCTTGACCAGCAAGTAAAATTTGACGCATCTTGCTGTTCCCAAGCTCTCTAGAAGTAGGTGAATGTTAGGAAATTCTTGAAGTACAGAATGTTCTGCTTCATTCTCAAGCAGATTAATAACACTCTCTGCCTGTCGTTTCCTCTCTTCCTCCTCGTCTGCAGACTCTCCTTCCTCGTCATCCTCACTGATTCTCTCCATTCTGTTTGGTGAGGGTGTGGGTGTTCTGGCAGGAGAGAAGTCTTTCTCTTGATATGGATGAGAGCTTGATTCAGGTTCCACATCAGCAGCTGGGTTCTCTGCTTGTTCTGCTGCTGCTTGTGGTGCCTCTGCTTCTTGTTCTGTGGGTGTGTGTTCTGGCATATCTGACTGTTCTGCTGTATCTGCTGGTGGTGGAGAAGGCTCTTGTACTTTCTGTAGTCGTCGTTTCTTTTGTTTGGGCTGCGATGCTGATGTTTCTGTTTCAACAGAGCTTTCTCGTTTACGAGCTGTCTTTTCTTTTACCACTCTCTCCTTGGGAACTTTCTCTTTCTTCTTTTCAACACCTTTAGTAGGTGGTATCCATGTAGGGTTAGAACTACCCATTTCCAAAGCTGCTACCCGGTGCACCTCATCAGTTATTTTGTTGAAAAATTGTGATGAGAGTCCCAAAGACATCTCAAGCTGATGTTGATCTTTGGGTATGGAGAGACTGGTGTTGAATTCCACAGCATCATCCCAGATTTTCTGCTTAAAGAATCGTTCCACCATCAGACTGATCTTGGTGGAGTGTCGTAGATTTCTTCTAACTTCCACTGAAGTCCCTCTGCCTCTGCTATCCTTGGTATATGTGACCAATTTTGCTTCTTTAGCCATTAGTTCAAACAGTGTTCTGCTCCAGTTTACTCGGAGATTTAGGACAACTGCCGTGAGAATTCGAAATTTCTCAGGAGTCACCTGATCATACGATCCACTATGGTTCAGGAATATCCTTTGAATCAGTTCGAGTAATAGCTTGAACCCTGGTTGAAGTAGGGATCGTTGAAACATTCTTCCAGTATATTTGATCGGTATCACCATCACTATTTCCACTGCTTCTTGCAGTTGCGCAGGAGTGATATCTTCCAAGGTTAGACCTTCATCCTTTAACCTATATGCCTGGTTGATCATTTCAATCACGTTGTATGGTGTTTTGCTTGTTCTGTCATCAATCGGCATTAGCACATTTGCCTCAAATCCATGCTTGTCATTCTGCCATGTTAGATAAAATGTGGCGACTTGTTTTGCCAAAAACATATTCGGATGCGAAGTGACAATGTTGCAGAAACCTAATTTTATAAGAACATACAAAACAGATATATATATATAACCATCAGTTTATATGAACAAATATGAATATCCTCTTATGAACGGTAAATTAGAGAGACAGAACATATTTAACAATTCATAGGTCACGTAAAGCAATTCCTGTAGCAAGTTGCAGATATAATGAAGATATAATAAATTGAAAACCTTTGCAGCGTGTAACTATGGCAAAGATTTCTTCAAGTTTTCGAAATCCGTGAGATTCAAACACAGCATATGGTTCAGGTAAAAGAAACTTCTGAACCTCGGACACATGTTGAAGAAATAGAGAGGTTTGGGGTGCCATGATCAAACGTAAGGTGTTTTTGAAAGAGTTTTGCAGAGGAAACAAGTCGAGAAAATCTTAAGTGCTTAATGAAAGTAGTGCTCAGTGCAAAGAAAGTGAAGGTGAACAGTTCTGATATGTATATCGCATATATATAGCATAGAAAATGAAGGGTTGGATGAATATCTCCCTTATTAGATTTCCCGCTTCATTCTTTGTTTTGCCGCCTTTCCTTGCGTGAGATATACGCTCTAGATCCTAGGATTTGTAGGCGAGCGTGTGCGTATCTCTTACTTTTCGGCAACTTCCCTTTTTCTATTTCTTGCAGGGATTTTCTCGATCCTAGTTCCCAAAGTTGTGCTAATCATCACAAAAATAGGAGATTTAGAAAATCTAGGAAAAGAAATAACTTTTCAGACTGCAATCTCGTAGATTGATTATGGGAAGTGACGTCTTTTATCTCGGTCGCTTCAATTTCCTCAAAAAGTTTCCCCTTGATTTAGTAATTAAGAAATAATTTCCACGTGATACTCTTATTTGAGTAAATTATTACACGTGAAATTATTATTTTCTTCTTGACATGCTGTAATTCTTGACTGCATTCTGTTGTCATCATTCTGGTAACCTTCTGTTGTTTGCATTCTGCTAACTTTCTGATATTAGCATTCTGCTTATCCTTCTGCTATTAGCATTCTGCTAACTTTCTGGTATTCTATCATCCAGACTTAGTAATCCAAGCTTTCCACACAGCATCTTAAATCTTTCTTCTGACAGAGCTTTAGTCAAAATGTCAGCACGTTGGATATCTATATGAATCTTCTCGATCTGGATGTGCTTTCTCTCCACATGATCTCTAATAAAATGATGTCTCACATCAACGTGTTTGCACCTTGTATGAAGTACTGGATTCTGTGTTATAGCTATTGCACTTGAGTTGTCACAGAATATCAGTATCTCTTTTACTTCAATCTCGTAATCCCTTAGTTGCTGTTTCAACCACAAGATTTGTGCACAACAGCTTCCAGCAGCCATATATTCGGCTTCTGTTGTTGATGTGGCTACAGATGTCTGCTTCTTTGAAGACCAAGATATCAACTTGTTTCCTAGAAACTGACATGTGCCAGAGGTAGACTTTCTGTCCAGTTTGCATCCTGCATAATCTGAGTCAAAATAGCCTGTTAGTTCAAAGTTGTCGTCATGCGGATACGAGAGACCAACATGAGCTGTTCCTTTAAGGTATCTAAGTATCTTTTTGACAGCTTCCATATGTGATTCTTTGGGATTGGCTTGATATCTGGCACACACTCCTACTGCAAATGTGATATCTGGTCGACTTGCAGTGAGGTATAATAGTGAGCCAATTATGCCTCTGTATTTTGTTATAGGTGCTGGTTTGCCTTCTGGATCTGGGTCTATCTTTCCATTAGTCTGCATTGGAATCTTAGCTGGCTTGCTGTCTTTAACTCCAAACTTGTTGACCAGATCGTTAATGTACTTTGCTTGATTTACAAAGATACCATCTGGTAGCTGTTTTACCTGCAAACCTAGGAAGAAATTCATCTCGCCCATCATGGACATTTGATATTTGTTCTTCATTAGTTCAGCAAATTTATCACATAAATGGGAAGATTGAGATCCAAAAATTATGTCGTCTACATATATCTGCACCAAAAGGATATGTTCTTTGACTTTAATGACAAACAGTGTTTTGTCAACAGAACCTCTCTTGAAACCTGATTCCAGCAGAAAGGTTGATAACGTCTCATACCATGCTCTTGGTGCCTATTTTAATCCATAGACAGCTTTAGCTAATCTATATACCTTCTGGTCAGGATTTCCTTCTTCAAAACCAGGTGGTTGTTCAACATATACTTCTTCTTCAAGTATACCATTTAGGAATGCACTTTTAACATCCATATGGTACACTTTGAATCTCTTGTACGCTGCATATGCGAGAAATAATCTGATTGCTTCCAATCTGGCAACTGGTGCAAAAGTCTCGTCAAAGTCGATACCTTCCTGTTGACTGTATCCCTTTGCAACAAGTCTAGCTTTGTTTCTGACTACTTCTCCGTTTTCATCTCGTTTATTCTTGAATATCCATTTGACACCTATTACTCCCTGATGATTTGGTCTGTCTACCATGTACCAGACTTGGTTTCTTTTGAACTCATTGAGTTCTTCTTACATACCAATGACCCAGTCTGCATCTTTGAGTGCTTCATAAATGTCAGAGGGTTCAACACGTGATAGATAGCAACTGAGAAGTGCACTCTCTCCATGCATTCTTCTGGTTCTTACTCTATCACTTAGGTTCCCAACAATCTGTCCAGGAGGATGATTGTCCTGTATCCATCTCCTCCTGCTGGTCATTTCTTCTCCTGATATCTCAGGTTCTGGTTCATTTGTTGGGTCCTCAAATTCTGGATGAGATGTTTGAAAAGGATTGTCCACTTCTGGTTCTTCAATTTCTTGATTATTGTTCCAACCATTTGTATCTCTAGATTCTTCTGGTTGATCGTGATTTTGTTCATTGTTATCTCCTTCTTCTGTTTGATTACCTTCTGGTTGAATTCTTGATCTGTCAAGGTCCAGAATGATGTGTTCTGTTCCCCCTTGCTGTGAGCTTATTGCTTCAGCATTAGATGGAACATTAATATTATTATCATCTGTTGTATTCCAGATTAGAATATCTTCTAGTAGAATTCCTTATGTTCTCTTTTCCTTGTTCTGGCCTTGTGTATGATCATCACTCAACTCTCTGTCAATGATAAAGGACTCATCAAAGACAATATGAGGTGTTACCTCCACAATATGGGTCTTCTTGTTGTAAACCCTATAAGCTTTACTAACATCAGAATATCCTAAGAATATTCCAGGGTCAGCTTTGCTATCAAAGGTTTTCAACTGTGATTTCTCATTATTATGGATGTAACATAAACAACCAAAAGTACAGAAGTAATGTATCCTAGGCTTTCTGTTGTTCCAGACTTCGTATGGTGTCTTCCCATGTCTGATGGTAACTATAGCTCTATTCTGTGTGTAGCAGGCTGTAGAAATCGCTTCTGCCCAAAACTTCTTAGGTAATCTGGTTGCATTAAGCATAGTGTGAGCTGCTTCTTTTAATGATCTGTTTCTTCTTTCAACTACACCATTCTGTTGAGGTGTTCTGGCTGCAGATGTCTGATGTGTGATTCCCATCTGGTTGCAGTAATCCTCAATTTTTTGGTTTAGGAATTCTGTTCCACGATCTATTCTGATGGTAGTAACAGAGACTTCCTTTTTCTTGGTAATTTTGTTGAGGAAGTTTGGCAGCTTTTCCAATGTTTCTTTCTTCTTATATAAGAAGATTACCCATGTGAATCTTGAATAATCATCAACGATGACCAGAGTGTATTTTCTTCCATTTATACTTAATGGCTTAACTGGACCAAATAAGTCTAAATGTAGTAACTCTAAGATTCTGGTAGATGACTGGACAGATTTTCTAGAAAATGATGATGTGGTTTGTTTTCCAGCTTGACATGCTTCACAGATGTGATTCTTATCATATATTTGGTCTGGTAGTCCTTCAACTAGTTTCTCTCGTGCAATCTTATTGATTGACTTGAAATTGAGATGGCTTAGTCGTTTATGCCACAGCCAACTAGTTTCTGATACTGTCTTAGTGATCAAACATGTCTCAATCTGATTGTCACATTGCACAATATATAACCTATCCTGCAATTTTCCGGTAAGGAGTATCTCATCTCCTTCCTTGCTTTTCACGAAACAATTGTTAGCATCAAAAACAATCTGATTACCATTAGCACATAACTGACTCACAGAAAACAGATTGTGGCTAAGACCCTCAACGTATGATACATTTGTGATGGTGGTCTTGCCAACTCTTATGTTTCCATATCCTCTGGTATATCCTTTTGAATTACATCCAAAGGTGACCTGATGAGGACCTGGTTTCTCTATATAGTCTGACAGTAGGTTCTTGTCACATGTCATGTGCTTCGAACAGCCACTATCTATGATCCAGATTGCTCCTTTAGCTATTTTGTACCTTCTTGCAGTCTTCTGGTCCTGCAATTAATCACACTTAGCTACCCTTTCAATATTTGGGTGCTTGGTTATTAGTAAATGTTCCTTTTCGAATCCAGAACACTTTTGGGTTGGGGACAGCAATAAAACAAGTGATAGTATTTCCATTATTATCAACTTTTGACATAGAATGAAGTATAGATGGATGATATCTTTCTATTCCATCATTTTTCAATCCTTTATTAGTGGGTACTGTCCTGTTGACACTCTTTTTGTGTACCCCTTTTGTTCTAGTGTAGTCTGCTGGTTGTTCTCTTGTTTGATGATACTGTCTGTTGCTAGTCTGTTTCACCATCATCTTCTGTGGTTGTTCTTTCTTGTTTCTGAGGTTTATCTCTTGGTCTGGTATTTGTTTCCTTTCTGGTACGAATTTTATGGTGCTAGAGGACTTCTCTGAGTGACCTGGATATCCTACTCCAGATGTTCCCTTTTGCTGCATGATAATTAGCAGTTTCGCACGTTCATCACTCTTGTAGATCATTTCTTTTCCTTTCTTGATCTTTTCCTCAGCTACATTGTTTCTAGTGATAAGATCCTTCACTTTTGAATTTAGTGAGTGAATCTCACTGTCCTTTCCTTTGATCTGTTCTTCCAGATCGTTGATGTTAGCAACAAATTTAGTGTTTGCTTTACTCAATATCTCTTCAGATTTCTTCAATCTGTCATTTTCTTCAACAACTTCTTTAAATAATCTCTTGATACTTGAGTAGCTCTTGAACATCTCATTAACTTCATCCCATGAATATTCATCTTGATCTTCTATTTCCTGTTCCAGGTTAATATCATTTGAAGAATTAGAGTTGCAAGAGTTTACCTCTACATCATCCAGACCGTTGTCTAGTCCTACATAGCATTCATCCCAATCTTCTTCTTCATTGGCAAAGAATGCTTCATCATCTTCTGATGAACTATCTGATAGGTGACTTGAGCTAGAGTCTTCTTCTTCTGCTATCATGGCCTTACGATGAGCTTTTAGTTTTCGATCTCTCTTAGCTCGTAGTTCTTCTCTTTGACTTTTAGATAATTCTGGGCAATCTGTTTTGAAATGGCCTGTTCTCCCACAACCATAACAAGTATAGTCAGTAGGATTAGTGATTTTACTATTACCTCTACTTTCTGTTTTGTCATTAGATCGTTCTACTTCTTTGTTCTTCTGGTATCTGCTCTTGTTATCTTTGTAGAACCTTCGGTACTTTCTTGATATGATTTCCATTTTGTCCATTCTTTTTGCAATCATTGAGAATTCTTTGAGTAACTTATCATATCCTCCTTCTTCTGGAGTGGCAGATGCTGTTGATTCATCTGTTTTGCACTTCGCTTTGAAGGCAGTCTCTTTCTCCTTCTTTGAGTTATTTTCGCTCTTCTTGCTGGAGGAATAATCTGGTCCGTGAATCCTTCTGATGTCACATTCATGGACAGCTAGATGATCAAATAGTGCTTCTACAGATAGATCATTAAAATCAGCACGTAGAGGTTGCATAGCTGAATATATTTCCCAGCTTGGTGGTAGAGCTCTAAGAATCTTGAGATTCTTCTCTCTCTGTGTGTACTTGTTCTTTTTGAAGGCAGAAACTTCAAGTAGAACTTCAATGAACCTGTTCTTCATCTGTTCAATGGTTTCTCCAGGTTTCATCTTGAATTCATCGAACTTGTTACATGCTAGGGACAACTTGTTCTCAATCATTGCTTCAGAGCCTAGACTGAGATCTCTTAGGGCTTCCCACATTTCTTTGGCTGTGTCAAGATCTTGGATCTTAGCCAGATGAACTCCTTTCACAATGCTGGAAATAACTCCTTAAGCAAAATCATCTAGATTTGCTTCTCTTCTTTCTTCCGAGGTGTACTTTCTGGGATCTTTCAGTACAGATTCTTTAACTACTTCTGTCTCAGTAATACGAGTAGTTTCTTCAGTGATGGCTAGAGGTCCTTCCTCAATTACTTTCCACATCAAGTAGTGATGAGCTTTGAGACACATCTTGATTCTGAAACTCCACTCTCTGTATCCTTGGATAGAGAATTCTTCGCATACCCTGATAACAGATGACTCCATAGCAGATAATATGCTAGTGAATGAAAAAGATTTTCTAAGATCTATTCAAGTTGACCACGCAGGTTTTATCCCTGTGAAACAAAACAATGGTCGTTTGAACCACTGCTCTGATACCACTTGTTGGTCCCGAAAGAGCAAGGTTTGGTGTATGGGGGGGGGGGAATACATCAAATACAAACTTTTCAGTTTACTTGACTAATTAAGGAGAGAGACTTAAGCTTTCTGGATTACAGATTGATCAACGTGACAGACCAGATTGACTATATAATCAATCTTATTCTGTCCAGGCAGAATCTCTCAAGTGAGTAATACAAAGCAGAAAGTAAGAGTGATCTTATTCTCAAACAGTGTATTGTGTGCGAAATAATGGTGGACTTAGTCAGTGCTCTTTGATTAGAAAACCTTTCAAAGCTTAGTCGAGTATTTAGAGAATAGATTAAGAATGCAGTTTGTATGAGAGTGACAGATAGTGAATAAAACAACTGGAATATAAATGCAGAAAGTAAATAACACAGTTATTTTACGTGGTTCGGGAAACCCCCTACGTCCACGGTCTAACCCAAACTGGATTAGATATCCACTACTAGGATACTCTCTTATTTATACTCGCTGAGAACGAGCCACAAGTTTCAATTACAAACTTGATTGAAACTTATGCACGAATAAGGGTCGTGTCCCTTTACAACTTACAGAAAACTACTGTAAAACAGGATTTCTTCACGTTAATCCACTAGAAAACTACTAGCTAGCAAAGATCTCCTTCCTCTCTCGATAAGACAGACTTGAATCGAGATGTGATTGCGATCACGAACAGTTTGAAGCTTTTGTCTGATGTAAGATCGAGTTGCTTGAGAATTTTTCAGTGGTATATCGCTAACCTATATCAGACTTTGAATCTCCAAACATATATAGGCTTTGAATTTTAAAATTCAAGCCGTTTGTTGATTGGCGTGATTTGATTTGTGGATTGCCAATCAATCATATCTCTTCTTTCCTTGTAGGGTCGTTGACTGAATCTTCTATGAATGGAAAACAGATCAACTGTGATTACTTTCCTTCTTCGTGTCAATCAGTGATTCTCTTTCCAATTCTCGATGGATGAACTTTAATATTGACGTGGTAAGAGATATGGTGGGAGGGGCATTGTCATCTGGTGGTTTTGATAGCTCTATTGATCTGTTACCATCATTGACAGGTTTGGTTCAACTCTTTCTATTTTGGAACCTTCTGGTTACGCTATTTCTGGTTCTAATGCCTTTCTGGTTGAACACTGGTTAAGTACTTTCTGGTTGAGTACTGGTCAAGTACTTTCTGGTTAAACAACTTTCTGTTAAAGTTGATTTGCTCCAACTTTCTGTTCGAGACTTGCTGGTTCAACTTTCTGTCTAAGACTTGCTGGTTTAG
>JAPKLX010000301.1:186030-226808 GCA_026898415.1 Leonotis leonurus | reverse complement strand
AGCTTTCTGTCTAAGACTTGCTGGTTTAGCTTTCTGTCTAAGACTTGCTGGTTCAGCTTTCTGTTAAAGTTGTCTTGCTCCAACTTTCTGGTACTTAGACTTGCTTCAGCTTTCATCTGTTACAAGGAGACAAAAAGAAATAACACAGAACATGAATAATATCAAGTGTGTTTTCAAGATAACATCATCAAAACTTAAATTATCTGTGGGGTTCCCAACATGCATACATAGTAGGGATGTTAGCTAGATATTTGAGTGACCCTGGGATGATGCATTCGATAGCATCCAAGAGGGTTATGAGATATCTACAGAGAACAAAAGACTACATGCTAGTCTACAGAAAGTCAGATCACTTAGAGGTCGTCGGATACTCAGATTCTGACTATGTTGGATGCCAAGACAGTAGGAAATCCACAACTGGATATGTCTTTCTGCTGGCTGGAGGAGCTATATCATGGAAGAGTGTCATGCAGACACTTGTGGCTTCTTCCACCATGGAGGCGGAATTCATAGCATGTTATCAAGCTACAGATCACGAATCTGGCTGGAGGAGCTATATCATGGAAGAGTGTCATGCAGACACTTGTGGCTTCTTTCACCATGGAGGCGGAATTCATAGCATGTTATCAAGCTACAGATCACCGAATCTGGCTGCGAAACTTTCTCATCAGGCTGCGAATTGTTGATACAATTGAAAGACCACTCAAACATTATTGTAACAATAAGTCTGCAGTCATGAATTCCAACAACAATAGGAGCTCTTCGAAGTCAAAGCACATTGACATCAAGTTCCCCGTTGTGAAAGTAAAGGTGCAGAATAAACTCATACCAATAGAGCACATAGGAACTGACTCCATGATAGCGGATCCGTTTTCTAAGGGCTTAATGCCCGAGGTCTTTTATCAGCATGTTGCTAACATGGGTGGGTGTGTCATCATTGGATGACGTAGTGTAGATTCAGTGGGAGTTGTATTTAGTTGCTTTTCGATACTTCAGACATTTCCTTGTAAAGAATTCATTTCATTTAATGAAGTTAATTTCTTAAATAAGAATGAAGTTCTAGTCATTTATTTTGCATTTGGTAACCTTTGCCTAAAGTTTAAAGGTCTAAAGAGGAACATTCGAAAATAGATGCTACATCTGATTTTCGTGATACCATTTGATCTATGTCGTTTAATTATGTTTGTACATGTGATTACTGTTGGCCTAGTCGAGCTATATTTGGCGAACGTTGCTTTAGTCCTTGTGATCAATGGACGAGATTGTTAAAGATACACAAATTTATAAGAACATGTTTTGTTTAAGCGCTTATCCGGTTATAATTAGACCTGTCAAAGTGTTCGGGCCGGGCCAACCCAGCCCGGCCCATCGGGCCAAAACTAGTTTTTCGGGCCGGGTCGGGCCAGCCCGAAAATTCCTCGGGCCACCAAAAATGATGGCCCAACCCGGCCCTGTGCGGGCTGCCGGGCCGACTGGGCCAACCCGGCCCAGATCTGGAAATAAATCCCTCCCTGTACAGTAAATTCACAAGTCAAAACAAATCTCATTTCATAAATCCATAATTACAATTTACAAATTTCATTTCATAAATCCACAAATTCACAATAAATTCATAAATCCATCTCATAAATGATAAATCCAACAAGTCAATATCCAACAACAAAAAATAAGTTTTGAAAACATTAAACCAACAAAGTCATATAAACAAGGCAACACGCCAACAACAAATAAATTAAAAATCTCTCGCTCTAAAACTCCCCATAAGATTATTATTTATTACATTAGATCAAATCAAACACCATTTGAATCTTCTTTGGACACTCGTATTTCCTCCACGTCCTCTTGCGTTTCTACAATTAAAAGAAACATGTAAAGAAAAAAGTTAGTACGCAATAGATATTTCTAAAATAAATATTCCAAGTGAAAGTATAATTGTATAAACGTATCATTACCCGATGTTTTCACTTCTTTGAAACCATGCAACCAATTGCGAGTGCAAATGAGAGCTTGAACGGTCTCGGGAAGCATACAACTTCTATACTTTTGCAAGATGCGACCACCGATACTAAATGTAGATTCCGAAGCAACCGTGGTGATGGGAATGCTTAAGATATCTCTAGCCATCCTTGCAAGTCAAGGGAACCGATTAGCATTCAATTTCAAATATTCTAAAACGCTTACCTTTGGAAATGGTTTGAAACGCTCTTCCAAGTACAAATCAAGCTCACTTTTGCCATTAATTGAATCATCTTCACTCAACTCTTGATGATATTGCTACAAGAACAAGACAAAAAATATTAAATCTGAAAATATAAAAGAAATATTAAATCTGAAAATTAAATCTGAAAATATAAAGCAAATATTAAATCTGAAAATTAAATCTGAAAATATAAAAGAAATATTAAATCTGAAAATTAAATCTGAAAATATAAAACAAATATTAAATCTGAAAATTAAATCTGAAAATATAAAACAAATATTAAATCTGAAAATATAAAACAAATATATTAAATCTGAAAATTTAAAAAAATTAATATAAAACTTTAACAATTGATAAACAAGCATACTTACATCAATGATGGAGCCACGACTTGTGCCGGCATGCGGTTGAGATTGAGGAGTTTCTCTTGGATGCACTATCAAGTTTGTCATATTCACTAAAGAGCTTATACAACAAATCCTTGATCTTCTTCACCTTGGCCTCATAATCCGTTGGGTCAAGTCTTTTGTAGCAAAACGTCAAGAATTTCAACTTTGAATTGGGATCAAGAATACTTCCAAAGACGAGAGTGGCACAATAGTCATCCCAATACTTATCGAATTTAACCTTCATTCTTGACGCCATATCCTCAATCACCTCATCATCCTTTCAACTTCATCTCAATTTGTGCAACTTGCGTGAAATACAAACTAGAGATAGGATATGATGACCCCGAGATCTCATTAGTGATGGTGTTAAAAGGTTCCAAAAAATCACAAATTCTCTGACCTCTTTCCCACTCTTCATTAGTTGGGCAAAACTTGTAGTTAGTATCATTGTAGCTAAAACTAGTAAATGCTCGACGAAACTTAATAGCACTTTCAAGCATTAAATAGGTAGAATTCCATCTAGTCGATACATCTAACTTCAAGAAACCCCCACTAACATCAGTTAAGTTAACCTCCTCCATACACTTTTGGAACTCTCTCAACCTCCCATCATTATGCTTCACATATAGCACACTTTTTCTTATTCTTTTCAATGCATCTTCCAAAGTCTTTAAGCCTTCTTGAACAATCAAATTCAAAATGTGTGCACAACACCTTACATGAAAAAATTCACCCCCACACAACAAACGATTCTGCAAATTAAGTCTATCCTTCAAGACTCTAACCATACTGTCATTATTAGAAGCATTATCCAAAGTCAATGAAAAAAATCTTGGATTCAATACCCCAATCCTTAAGGACATCAAGCAACTTAGTAGACAATTCAAGGCCAGTATGTGCAGTATCCAACTCAACAAAAGAAAGTAACTTGCTATTTAACACCCAATTTTCATCGACAAAATGCGCAGTTACACTCATATAGTCTACTGTGGTCACAGCAGTCCACACATCAGAAGTCAAACAAATTCTTCCAGAATGATTAGCTAACAACTTCTTCAAATTATTCTTTTCCAATTCAAACACTTTCATACAATCATTTCTTGCCGTGTTTCTAGTGATAGGTTTGAACTCAGGATTCAAGCTTGCATTCAAGTCATTAATTCCATCATACTCAGCATAACAAAATGGAAGATCATGCTTAATAATAGCTCTAGCCAACTTATCCCTATACTCCTTCGCATCAAATTTCCATTTTGACAAAAATGCAGCTCGATTATCAAACATAGCACTCACATTTTGAAACTTAGGAGCTTTGAAGCATTTGTTAATGTGACGCTTCAAATGAGTGGTGCCATTCTTAGATTGGCAAGTGTACCAAGTACCACAACGCTTGCATTTACACTTTAAAACACCATCTACCATGCAAGGTTTCTCAAAATACGGCCATACATCAGATTTTATTTTTTTTGAACTTCCTGAATCATCAATTTCGACACCCGACCTCTTATTACTACAATCCACAAAAGAAGACGAGTTACCTGGAGTACTCTTAGGAGGAGGAGTCTCCAATAATTGCACTTCATCCTCATCATCATTCCCCTTATCCATATGGACCATATCAATATCATTGCTTTCGATATCCATTCCTACACTTCGATAAACAAAATGAAATTAGTACAAAAGCAATTGAAACAAGCTGAAATTAGCACATTAAAATCAGCATATTCACCAAAACAAAATGAGCAAATTCATCACATTAAAATCAGCAAATTCTACAAATTCAATTAAATTCTAATCATTTCCACTCTCACATCTTAGTCTGCGTGCCCATAATCCATTTGAATTAAATCCTCCAAGTCAATTTGTAATAGATGCATCACTAAGTTTCTTCTAATATGTTCGCCAATAGATTGAACCATTGTTTTCATGTTTTGGTATTCATTTTTCTTTCGTTTGGGACAAGAGGGGAAGCTACGATTCCCGATTTTCATTTAGGAGGAGTTTAGATATTGAATCTGTAGGATATTTGAATTGAGTAACAGAAAGAAGCCTTAATGTTCATCTTAAATGAAAATGGGACCTCATCATTTTGGTTCTACTACTTTCATGCATAAATTTTATATATACAGTAGCAATAGCATGCAAGAATTATTGCATACATTGATAGTTGATACATACATATATTGCGCACAGCACACACACACAATCAATTTGATGAATTAAAGAGGTTTTGTTTTTTTTTTTAAATATTTTTGAAAATTCTTCATTTTGCTGTTTTGCAGACGATGAAATGAGAGAGAGAGAGCGAGAGAGCGAGAGAGAGAGAGACGAAACCTGGCGGCGGGCGCAACCGGCGGTGATGGCTGGAGGTAGAGAAGTGGATCGAGGGACAAGGATCGACGGCGATGAATCAATGAACTGAGGATCGACGGACGAGGAACTGAGGAATTGGGAAAGAGCTCAGAGAGGCGCTGCATGAACTGACTGCGGGCGTGTGTGGGTAGGGCTGGGTAACTAGGGTTTTGGACCTTTTGGTAAGTAATAAATTAGTAATAAACTAATAATAATTTTAAGTTAATTATAAATTAGTACCAGGCCAATTTGGCCCGAAGCCCGTCGGGCTATTTAGGCCCGTGGCCCGGTTGGCCCGCCGGGCCACTCGGGCCGGGCCAAGTAGGCCCGGTCTTTTTCGGGCCTTTAAAAAACGCAGCCCAACCCAGCCCAACCCAGCCCAAACATCGGGCGGGTCGGGTTAGCCCGTCGGGCCGGGCCTGTTCGGGCCTATTTTGACAGGTGTAGTTATAATACATTAGCAAGTTTTATATATGGTGCCCAAGTGGGAGATTGTTAGATTAATTTCTAAATAATCTAAATGTGGTCACATAAATAATTAATCAATGTATTAATTATTTGCTATTATATAAAGTGTATAAACCTAAATGTAATTATTAAATCATTGAGGGGCTGACTAATAATTACGATAAAGTATTTAATATATAGGGATGGATGGTCCCCAGAAGTTAGAAGATTACTCTACGTTATTTCTCCCCAATCAGATCTAGCGTGAAAGAAAGAGGCATCTGATCTTCTGGAAGAGTTATCAATCATCCGACCCCGTTCAATCCTCTACAGTCTTCATCCATGGCGAATCCTGGTTAGTTTCCTGATATTAATCTACATATAATGCTTCAGAGTATCTATGTTAGAGATTTCATGATTTAGGATTTACTGTGTTCAGTTTCTCTGTATTGTGAATCCTATCCTAACAAAATAAATTCAAACCACTAAAGTTTCCTTCTTCTCTTATTTAAATAATTACCGACGTCAGCATCCACAACGGAGACGCCGCCGTGCCACTATACTGCTTACTCTCTCTCTCTCCGTTTTCTCTTCAGCGGCTTGCGTGAGGACCCCCATAAGTGTTTCTCCGATCGTGAACAGCAGCGGCATAGAAACCGAAACCTTTCTTTCCCTCGTTAACAACCGACTCTGACAACAACAATCCTAGCCCAGACTTTCTCTTACTCGGTAACTCACCCAGTGATTCACCCTTGACTTAACCAATATAATCAAGATTTATTTTTTATAATACCTGGAGAATTATTTAGTTCCTTTCTTATTTTACTTAAATTATTTAAGCTTTACAGAATCTTTACTTTTGGTTTCATGCTTCTATAATTAAAGGAAATTATTGAGAATTAAATGAAATTCTTAAATTTAAGGAAGAATATTTAGAAACTTACAGTTTTGAGTTTATAAAGCTATTTTATTCTTCCTCTGCAAATTCTTACTTTTCTAGAGCTGTTGTGAAGAGTTAGAATGAACTAAAGCATTATATATATGAAAGGTTGAGGCGGTTGTTTACCTCGTTTCTGTGCGTGTTTTTTGTTTATTTTTTGTCGTGTTTAGCTTTTACTTGGAGTCGATTTGGTGTCTTTTAGTTCGTGTTTATGTCGTGTGTTGTTTATTATTGTTTTGTATGTAGGATGACGAGAAAGGCTTGATTGGAGCTAAATAGATGCCGAATGTGCCGAGTACGCGAAGCCGAACAAAGTGATGCGAGCCGACAAGTACACGGGAGGAGAAATCACCCGAAGGAAGCATGCCTGCAACCCAGCGGGCGCTGCATAGTCACTAGGCGGCAGTTCCTAGACAGGTTTTTAAGTGAAACTGATGTATTTTCATAAGGATCTCTCTCTCTTTTATCATATAGATCTCGATACAAAAATACTAGAACTCTCTTTTTAAGCACTTGTAATTTACTTTTGGGGAGACGGATTAAGATGGAGATTGATTGCTTATTCCCATAGTGTAGTCATTGGTGAGTTCTTGTGTTTAAGTTCTTATTTATGATTATGTGATTGGGTTGAGTAGTTGACCTCCACTAGGGTTGTTTAATTTCTTATGGATTATTGATGTTTAATTGTCATCATTTCATGCTTGTTGTTTGGATTGTGATTATCAAATTGTATCGATTGATCACCGGTGCAATTCCGTAGACATGGGGTGAGGTTGAGAGACAAAATTTTTGTTGGACCCAAGTCCAATCAATTTTGATTGTAATCGGAAACGTAAAGATCGAATATTCATTTAGTATCGTGAATTCTTTATTGTGTGACTTTTAATACGAGAGTCGGAGTCACAATCTAATTATGAATGCGAGAGTTAGTGGTTAGATGACTTTTAAGTATTCTCGATGTATGAATGAATGCATGAATGACCGTAGCATGTGTTAATCTACATGGATATGATGCCCTAGTGCCTTAATTCCTGATTTCCATTATTGAGTTGATTTAATTGCTTAGTTTTAATTATTTACTCGTTACATCTTGATAGAGTGTTTAGTACCTATATGTTGAATCGATAACACTTGAATTAGGTAGCCCTGCTAAGCCTTCCTTGAGATATGACTTAGGGTCAGCTTATAACATGCTATATGACTCGTTTAATTGCGAGAACTTGAACATATATACGTTTTAGGTTGAACAGCGGTGCAGTTATTTATATCCTCTCTAAAAATTCTCGATATCTATCTCATACTAGGAGATCATTTAAGCTTGAAATTGTCTTAATCTATATGTTGGATGTTGGATTGTAAGATCACATACTAATAATTCCTCATATAGCCCAATAAAATAAATAACACAATCTAAACCCAAAATATTAATAATAATATCACTCTAGAGGGTCTCTATCTAAATGGACTATATATAATATCACACTATCATAAAGCCCAATAATTATAGTTTATGTAAAGCTATCCGTAAATGCAATACTTACTTGATAATTTTATTATAAGAAATTATGAATTCCTATTAACATTATGACATTAATAATAAATTCCTTAATTAGAATTTTATTTATATATTTAGACTAAGGGCGCAATTTCAACTAAAATAAAATAAAATTAACATAAAATAAATAATTAAATAACACGAGTAAAACTCATATAAAATTGGCATACACTATTTTTCTCTCTATCAGCCCATCAAAATCTTGTGCACTCTTGCTCAATATCATTGCAAATCACTGCTAGTACTTAGAAGAAAGCCATAGTGTGTGTAGGTATGGATTGAATCAAAGACTTAATAAGAACTTCCATACCTCCACATTATAAGATTTTATTCATCCACGGATCCAGCTTGTTTGCAACCTACTCCTTTAAAAAGTTAAATTGGACCCGTGTATGACTCGTTTCTGTTTAATAAAAAATGTAGGCAAACCAAGATAAATAGAGTGTCCGTTGAAAATCATACTTTTTCAATCACTTATTCTTTTGCACTCGGATAAAATGTCAGAGCCGACTTATCATAGTTCATGAGTTGGCCTGAAACAACAAAGTAAAGGGCTGAAGCCTTCATTATGTTTCGCGGTCCGTCCCCATCGACTTTATTATAGTTAAGATTAAGATAATATAAATATGCATGTTAATTTTCTTTGAATATTGAGTATTAGATATGGTATGATTGTTAGCTTAATTGCAACTAGTTAAAGTAAATTTAATAGTTTTCTTGCACAAGAGTAACGTCTTAATAGCAGGAATTGATCAAATGATAACTAATCCTTATATATATATATATACATATAGGAATTATGAACCAATCTGGACCATTGATATTTGTATAATCTATGATTCAGATTAATTGTACATCAAATTTATGCATAAAATACAATGAAATTATGGTGCATTGATTAATTAATAAAAATGCATTATCATGTTATATATGGACCATTGAGAACTAATCCTTATATGTATATATAGGAACTAGGAAACAATCTGGACCATTAATCTTTGCATAATCTATGTTTCAGATTAATTGTGCATCAAAATTATGTATAAAATGCATTGAAATTATGATGCATTGATTAATGAATAAAAATGCATTATCATGTTTGACATTAAAAAAGAACATGTAATGTATCAAAATAATATATAACATTCATAGATTTTAGTTCTTATATAAGACTTAGTTGTTATAATATATTATATTAGTTGTTATAGATTTAGTGCTCACATTTCTATTAATGGTAATCACAATTCTTATTGTCCTTAAATAACTAAATAAAAATTCAGATGTAGAGATTTATATCATGAAATTTATTGCCTTGGTTATAAAAAATTTCAATAAAATAGTTTTTTTTTATTGTCTTACATGACTAAGAATTTGAGAATTAAAGCGCATATCATGTTATATATCACACTCTTCTTGTTAAAACAATATAAGATGTCACATAATTAATCAATAGATTGTACTATGACTAATCTTTAATTTTTCTATTGATTTGTCTAGCGTGCCTCTAGCAGTGAAATGGTCACTGCATTAGCTGAACTTGCAGTATTAGAACTTTGAGAAGTTTCTGCTTTAATTAAATCTCTTCCTATGAAGAAACCAGGATGTTTAGCTTGAGGCAGTAATCCTTCATTGTTCAGCATTAGTACAACTGAAGACATATTTGGTCTCTCTTCAACTTTTTCTTGAACACACAATAGACCCACGTGGATTGATCTCAATATTTCTGATGTATAGTTTGAACATCCCATGCAAGAATCAACTAACTCCATTGACCTCTCTTCTTTGTAAAGCATCCATGCCTGAATAATTTACTACACATTATCTTCATGATCATTTCTATATACATCCGATCGATAATGAGATCAAAATACATTACATATTTTATTTTATTTTTCATTTATATAATGCCCTTTAAATATAGACTTAAAATCAAAACCTTTTAATCTTTTGTTTTTTATTGTGATCACCTTTCAATTTTATATAATAATACACTTTCTTTACATTTATTTTTAATTTCTCCAATTTAAATCTAAGTTAGTTACCAAAATTGTCAAAATGCCAACATGACTATAAACCAACAAACAAACAAAATGACCTAAATTTGCGGAATATTGAAAACAAATTGAAATGATGTATATTTTTACTCTAAATCAGAACATCATGACATAAATGAGAAATTTCTAAAGATCGTGCATTTTGATTTCAAATAAAAAAAAAGCACCATATAGAATTGATTTTTTTGTTTTGACTCCAAATATTTGTTCTAAATATTACTTCACACATAATGTAATTAATACTTACATGTCCAAGAAGGTTGTGGTTGTGACCTCCCTCGAAAAATCCTCTGTTCCTCTTGCCACTAATGATTTCAAGCACCAAAACTCCAAAACTATATACATCCGATTTCACTGAGAACATGCCTTCAACAGCATACTCCGGGGACATGTATCCACTACAAGAAAAGTATAAATTTTCCAAAATGTTAGACAGAAAGAAAAGACGTTTGTTTCGATCATGTATCGCGTTATAAGGAAAGATCATATACGTACAATGTTCCTACTACTCGGTTCGTGTTGGCCCCGGTTTCATCTCCTCCAAAAGTTTTAGCAAGGCCAAAATCAGATATCTTTGGGTTCATATCAGAATCTAGTAAAATATTACTAGCTTTCAGGTCTCTATGGATGACTCGGAGGCGGGAATCTTGATGAAGATACATAAGGCCCCGAGCGACGCCATTAATAATGTTGAATCGCCTTGGCCAATCTAGTTTCATTTTCTTCACTTTGTCTGCCAAATAAATTGATAAAATATAGTGCAACTCATGTTTCTAGATAACACATAATATTTATCTAATTGACATCAATAAATCTGTGTGTTATTATGATGTATTTCATCTTTAAATCTAGTAAAATTGCAAGAATATATAGAGGTTAATTTGTGGTAAATGTGGAAAGCACCTTACCGAATAGTATTAAGTCAAGACTTTTGTTGGTCATGTATTCATAGACCAATATCTTTTCGTCTTCTTGAATGCAACACCCCACAAGCTTTACAAGATTCCGATGTTGAAGTTTTGCGATACAGATTACTTCATTTTTAAACTCATACGCTCCTTGAAGGGAAGTTGCTGATAGTCTTTTCACAGCTATTTCCTGTCCCTCTATCACTCCCTAGAGCAAAGATGTAGTTACCTAAATTTTTGCTTCATTCAACTTAGCATGTATGAATATTAAAATTTTCGATCTAGTGTCTGTTTATTTAGTGTCAAGGTAATAATTCTGATTAGATTATTCTTCTTACACGCTCATACGCATTTCGATATGGCTTTACCTTATAAACAGGTCCAAATCCACCCTCTCCAAGCTTATTTTCGAGTGAAAAATCATCAGTAGCTTTGATTATCGCCGAGAGTTCATACATCGGTAGCTCTAACTCATCGTGGCTCTCTTCACCACGATTGTCGGCATAATTTTGCCTCAGGCTGTCTGCAAATGAGAATTAATCAAACAAGTTTTTGCTAACAAAAAATAATAAATACCATTTATACCTGTTTCTTGAAGCTGATGAGTAAGCTTCTTTCTTTTCCGGTAATACAGCAACAAGGTCAAGCCAAGTAGCAGCACAGCCATTACCACTGAAAACGTAGCTATAAGTGTGTTCCTTTTCCTTTTGCCACTTCCCGAGTCTGTTGAGTTATGCAAGTAGACAATTTATTTATTTGCTTATATCATTGTGCAGACATCCGATCCGATTAGGATCTTATTTTGACATCCTTTATTGCCTTTGTAAATTAATGACACCACGTAGAAATCCTTAAAGGATTAAGATTTAGTATATATATAAAGAGAATATCCACACATATAAGCAGAGGCTGAAAACAGGGGATTCTTATTGAAATCTTACCTAATTCAGATTTAGCCATTCTGATGTAGATATCTTGACCAGGAGCTATGTTTCTCATATCAACAAGTTCATCAAACCACAGCAAACACCCACTCTCACCGTTGCTTATATCCAGACTCGAATACGCCGTGCACGAGCAATCCCTCGAGCACTTGACCTTGCAGTCTTCAAGACTCATACTCGCGTTATGCCACGAACGCTCTGTGTCGGGTAATTTTACTCCAGAGCGCGTCAAGAAAACATCTCCATCTTGGCAGTTCAACGGTGTTCTCCGTATGCATCCACTCGAAAAATCCTCACGACCCCAGCCTTGAGAATCCTTGGGCTCGAATTTTTCCAAGCACGAGCAGTCAGGCGAGGTTTTAATATTACAAACACCATAATCACCACACGTTTTGTAAATATCACAGCTATCTGAAGGGATTGTAAGGTAAAGTATCCATTTTTGTGTTTGGTAAGACCAAAGCCACCTCTGTCCAATACCACTATCACTAAGTGTGAACCTCATATACACAGAATCATTGAAGAGCTCATAGTGAAAGTAGACCTCATTCTCATTAATCACTACCCCGAAAGAGAATATGGTGTTCTTCACCAAGTTTTGACTTCCACTGAACCTGACACCGTTCCACGGACCGGTTTTGAACCGGATGGAGGCGCCCTGCTTGATCACGGTCTGCGGGTAACCGCTCGGGTCGCAGTGGTAAGTGTAATCCCCTGTTTCCGGGTCATCGTTGTTCTTTGGTGATGTGATGAAGACTTCGTGACCGGTTACGAGGTTCCTGCCGAGCTTCATTCCAGGTAGGAACGTGTCGGTTGGATAGTCGAAGCTCTGCCATATAAAATTCTCTGTGTTTCCATCGTTGGAATCTCTCACTACAAGATTCCCCGAGTTTAGTAACTGCGCCACTAGATTCTGATTCTGATTCTGATTCTGAGTTGATGAATTAGTAGACCAAATAGTATGATTTGTAGAATTGAGAAGGACTAGACGTCCCGGTTGAACCACTTGGAGCGTACCGGATCGATCGGGGAGTGGATGGTCTTTATTGGCGATCCACACCACGGTTTTCTCTTGAATCTTGCTGTACCATATGCCGACGTAGCGATTGTTGGAAGTCCCCGAGGTGAAAAATCCCAAGGCAAAGAAGCCACCGGAGGAGATGAGGATGGTGTTACTATCATCATTGTTATCCCTTATTATTTGGGAAGTATTAATGGTGTCTATTGTGTGAGAGTATGAAATGAAGGTTGTAAATAAAAAGAGACATAGGCGGAATCTACTGCTGCTTCTGCTTCTGCTTCTGCTTCCCATATTTATTTGTAGTTAACTGCTGCGTTTTTACTCACGACATCACAAGGAGAAGCTTAGGAAAAGGTAACTAAACTCTCTTTGTTGCTAATATGAATTACTTGTAGTATGTTTAACCAACTCCAATCACAGAGACCTTATGCAAGCTCTGTAGTACACTAGTAGTCTTCGGGTTTGGTACATCAATACGTGGCAATACTTTTAATTTAGATTTATGGTTTAAAGAGTATATTCAATTTTTAAAATTTTCATGTCCTCAATCTGTGTATGAAATACAAAGTGTGAATCTCCGAATTTGTTGACTTTGAAAGAAATACTCATATCTAGAACGTCAATGACCTTTTTACTTGACCTTCAATACTTTAATTTATGTATTGTTTAATTTACTTGTGCTATGTTTTTTTTAAAAGATAAATTTATCTTTTAAAAAAGTAAAATAAATTATAATTAACGTTTAAATATTTTTTATGTCTCCCGCCTATCAAAATTATAAAATTATTATTATTTTAATCCTTAATCCCACTCTAAAAAGATAATATTATCAATCAAAAAAAGATAAAAAAAAAATTAAAAGTTAATTATATTTTATCACACATTTTGAAGAAATAAATTTATCCCAAAAAAAAAACACAACCTATAATGTTTACCGAAATTATCAATATCATTTTCATGAAATAAATATACATGGCACCGAATTAATTTTCCAGTTCGGTGTTGTATTAACTCGATCACTACTTACCCTGCTATTGCTATACCACAAGAATTAATCGTCACTGTCCTTTACTAATCTTTCTTCCCATGCTATTTTTAGCGTTAATATGCTAAAATAGTACTCCCTCCGTCTCAATAAATATGACACAAATTTTTTAGGGGTAACTTCTATAATAACCATTTTGTTATAGTAAACCCAAATAATAGCCACACGTATAAAAAACCATAAATCTAGCCTTCTATGTCTATAATATCCTCCATCTAATTAATTCCTTCAAAATACTACAGAATTTAAAAATAAAATTTGGTTTATAATTAAATACTATACCCTACCATATGAACCCTAAGCATGAATCTATAATAATAATTTATTTTACAATACGAACCAAATCAAGTTAGTTATTGGATTATGAGCAGTTATTCTTCAAAATATATATAATGAATAAGTATGTTAATTTAATTAATGAAAGGGCAATAAAGGAAAAATAAATACAGAGTGGTTACTATTTTATTATTTTTATTTGTATGGTTATTTTTTGTGTTTTGAATATTAAAGTGGCTAGTTTAGCCTATTTTCCCAATTTTTTGGGCACGATTTTATGAAGGAGAGTGTATAAAGTAGTGTAAGAGTGATAAATGTGATATGGTCCATACCTTTTTAAAGGGATAACTTTTATTATTTTAGAAATGTGTCATGTTTAGTGGACGTCCAAATAAGGGGAAAATATTGTGTCATGTTTAGTGGATGAAATATAAGAAAAAAAATAATAAAAGAATAATAACAAACAGTAACATAACATTATTTAAATTTTACTCATTTTTGTGTGAATTGTCACAAATACACATCTACTAAATATATGAGGTGTAAATCGAGTATAAAATATATCAAACATATTTTTGATACTCATGTAGAACGAATGAAATAGTTCACGTATAAATATTATGATTATTTATCAATCATACAATAGATGCACGTTAGTGCGCTGGTGGAAATGATGTAATGTAAATGATGGGTACTGCCGGTGGAAATGGTCCGCGGCAGTGGGATTATGGATGAAGGTAAATTTTAAGATAATTGATTTTCAATACTCACTAAATTTGACACAATTCTCTTATTTGGACGTCCTACTAAGTTTGACACGTTTTTAAAATAGTAAAAGTTATCCATTTAAAAAGGTGTGGACTCTACCACCTTTTATCACTCTTACACTACTTTATACACTCTCCTTAATAACCGTGTTCAAAAGTTTTATGTCATACTTATTGGGACGGAGGGAGTATTATATTTGTGATTATTATTTACTTTTCAATATTTTCTTTAACTATTTTATATTTTACTTTTTTTATTATTTGTTTTCTTATTATTTTTTATTTGTTTTAACTAATTAAACTGTAAATATTTCTTCGTCGATACGAAATAATTATTGATTATTATTCACCAATTTGGTCATAGAGTTTATAATTCTTTTCTTTTAGTTTGCAACTTCTAGTGTGAATAATCAGTTTGTGGTGGTTATTGGTCAAACACTAGCTAGGCGGTAGCTTTCGCAATTTATGTTTTAGCTTATATAATGGTCAAACTTAAATAGAAAATAGACATTGTAAAGTGACAAGTAATCTATTATAGTCCAATTAAAATTGTAAAAGTCAGGATAGGATCAGATTCTACGTTTCTATTAAGAAACCATCATGCTCATGACCATTATATTATATATGAACATAAGTTTATTTAATAGGTAGGATGTGGTGACTGCTAAGAACTTAGTCTGAGACTCTCAGGTATGAACAAGTGACTATGTTATTGTATTACACCATCGTGCATCATTGTTACATTTACAAATATTAATTAATAACTTAGTTTTCAATTCAACATATTAAATTTGTTAGTTATACAAAATTAACAATCCGAATAAGCTTATAATCCTTTTCTAAGGCTAAGCGTTTTATTGACTTTTCCGTGCCGGTATGTTAAAATTAATTAAATTGGTATCTCACTTATGACTTCAAACTATATAATTGTAGGCTTGTCAATAGGTTGGTAAAATTCGGATCGAATCCGAAACCGGTCAAAATCTATTTTTTTATCTTAGAAAAATAATATTTGATAATATCTCATGTTACATCCTTAATAATAGACGACCACTCAGTATGTCTCAATTCAATAATAAATGTATCAATGCAATAAACACATATAAGTAGTAATAATTATGATATTTAAGTGACTTTTTAAATTTGGTTAAATAAAATAAGAGTGAAGTTTCATTATCAAATATTTTATATTTAACTAACTAATTTTATTGCTCATAAGTAGTAATTAGAAGTTTAAATCTAATTTAGTATAATAGATTGTGCTAATAACAACTAATTAACTTTATGTTTATCTTTGTTATGTAAATATGCTTTATTAACTATTAGCACTAATATTACAAAGATACCATTATAACTACTCAATTTTTAATTTCTTTAATTTTATTACCAAGCGAAACTTTTCCTATAAAACATGCTCACTTTAAAGAAGACTTCATGAAAAATGTGACTGGATGTATATTTACAAACATGCAAATATCTTTTAGGATATGCGATCATTAATTATAAAGGTAACCATGTTACATCCATGCATAATCCAAATATTATCAAAATAATTTTTTAGCATATTATTTCAAATGTAATTATTTAAGTTATTATTTCATATATAATTATAACTAATTTAATGTGAAACAAT
Source organism: Leonotis leonurus (assembly GCA_026898415.1). Lineage (NCBI taxonomy): Eukaryota > Viridiplantae > Streptophyta > Magnoliopsida > Lamiales > Lamiaceae > Leonotis > Leonotis leonurus. Next base: position 210,277 of record JAPKLX010000301.1, on the reverse strand, counting down.
AACAATACAATCGAAAAAAAAATTAAAAATCAACAATTGATTATTTGAAATCTGGATTCGTTTTAACAAAATGGTGATTAGAATACTTATATGAATGAAACTTGACAATACATGGGTTGGACCCATACCTAAAAATACTCATGGGTATTCTCCCGTTCCGGAATAATTTATAATATAATTAACGGGACGGGTCCGGTTTGGGTCTGGTACGAGTCCGATATTTAACGATGCGGTTCTGATTTTAGGATCGTAACGGTTTTAGTCCGAATTTTACCCACCAATTGACAAGTCTATCATAAATTGTATTGTTATCAAAAATTATATTTGAAACTTATTTTTTTTATAGGTTTTATTTGCAATATTTAGAATTTGAATTATCATACACATGTTTGAGAGAAAGTTATTCTAGGTCCAAATAATTAGCATGTATGGCATTACAAGTTTCACGAGAGAATAGTTTGGAACAAGAATACATAATAAAATCACTTTTATTAATGAACTATGAGTTGATTACGAGTTTAAAAGATCAAATGTTGTATATTTATACGACGAGACGTTAAAATAAACATATTACACAACTAATATAACACTTGCTGTAGAATTTTTCGACAAATTACATAAATATATAACTATACATAATTACATAATTCAAAAACTTGAAATAATCATTGTAGTATTTTATTTGTATGTTTTCGTCAGTATAAGATTGTAACATTAGTCAAGTGATAAGAATGTAGTCTATAACAAACAATTTTGTTTTTCTGTTTAATCTTTTCTCAGTTTTCATGTTTTAAATATGATACATTTAATAAATAAAAATAATGTCAAAGAAATTAAGAATCATATAAAACGTTTATGCCAATTAGTTCTGATATGGAATTGTTGGAATCGTGGTGGTGGTTAATAGTATTTGACCTGATTTGGAATTGTTGGAATCGTGGTGGTGGTTAATAGTATTTGACCTGATTTTTAAGTGACGTGATATTTAATTTAAGATAATTAAATAGACTATAATCGATCTAAGTTGTGAGTAGATGATCGTAATATATTTATTTTCTCTAGATCGATTTTCGGTGAGTGAGAAATAATTGATTAAAGTGTGTCACTGAAATTGTGGAGTTATGAGTTGTTCTTGGGTCTGAGCATGACGCTGGGCTCGGCTCTGCTATGGGTTTGGCTCTATCTCTGCTCAATAGATTTAATCTTTGGATTAACGAAGCCCAAATCGTTAAGCTCACTTGGATATGGGTTTGAACTTGCACAGAGGTATGTCTGGATTCGTTCTACAACATTGTTCTTGGTTGAACATGTCTAGATTCATCCATGCAACTCCCACAACCGCCACAGCCTTAATGTGGGTAATAATGAGCATTAGTTATCATTAGTTTCTTGCAGTTCCATATGATGGTTTTCACCCTATATATAGGGTCTCTTGCATAGACCAATGCATTCCTAGCATCACATTTTTTTTTTCAATGTCAATTGCATTAGCAATCTCTGCGTACATTTTTGCCTCTTGTTCTGCATACGAGATCTTCTTCTGCATCCCTAGAAGTCAGTAACTCTGTCCTTAACTTCATGCAATCTAACGAGCACTACCGAGGTGTAAATTTGTCTTGCGGGCAGAGGATATTTTCGACTCGACTTCAATGTATATTATGGTTTTGTAATCTTACTTTCAGTTTCAGTTACATGATATTATTCTCGTTTTAATCTCATCTCGTGCATAGAAAATCTCTTCTCTTTTTCTCGAACAATCATAAGACAAATTTATATATATCGTTCTATTCAGGAGGAGATCAACGGATCTTTGGATTCAAAAATAAATAATAAATAACCTTTGCTCGGAGATGGCCTATTCTACTTCCATGGGACTGCATTTGCTGCTACATCTGCCGTTGTATCTAATACTGCATTTGTCGTTGCCTTTGCCGCTACCAATGCCACTGCTGCTGCAACTGATAGAACTCGTATGAGGGGATCATAATTGCGCAGGATCCACATGTTTAATTAATCATACAAATAATTAATTCTTAACAAATAATACCAAATTAGAGAATATAAATGTGAAATAATTAAATTTATACCTTCTCCAACTCCTCCGCTTTTGGAGAAATGATTTGGATCGTTAGCTATAGAACATCAATCCACACCGATGGAATTCTTCTCTTGATCTCCCATGATCCGACCTTGGAAACTTCTAACTCGTTCCCAATCTACATACTAGAATATCGTGTGAGCGAATCTATCTATATTAGAGGAGAAACAAGAAAGAAAATTGAAGCTTTGAATACTTCAAAATTTTCGAATATTAAAGTTAAAAACTCTAAGGGGGGAGTCAATTTTTGTAGAGGAAGAAATAGAAATCGGCTCCTGCTATGTACTCCTTTTATAGATATTATAAGCTAGGTTAGGACTTCTAAGGTGAATGAATAAGATCTCAAATAATAGAACTCATATCCCACTTTAATCTCCTGCAGTTTTCATCTATTATTCAAATTCAAATTTAAATAATTTAAAATTAATTTTAACTTGGTCAAATCCATAATTTAATTAAATTAATTTTCAAGTCATTTTTGGGCCCAATTAAACTTAATTAATTGCTTGGTCAAATTTAGACTTAAATTAAATAATTTAAATTAATTTAACCTCAAATTAATTAGTCTATGAAAATTCAATAAAATGTAATTCTAATATAAATATGTATCGACTCCATTACAGGATAAATATTGAACTTATCTTCATCCATTCAAATTACAGATGTAATCATCTTGTCATTAATTATTTCCCGAGTTTATGATTTTCTAAATCCATTAACTAATTGAGTTTGCTGACAACTCACAATTAATTAATATATTTATTCGTGAGTGATCCGGTTCATACCTTAATTATTACATACGAAATAAATTCCAACCTGTCGGGTTTCTTATGCAATAAACCTTTCTGAACGCCTCACGCAGATTTAATCAACTCCTGTCACCGAGACGCGATTTTGTATGACTGACAATCGAGCACTTCTAGCTAAGTCAATCACTATCAACCAAGACATCACTATTTTGGATTACGAAAACCCCGCAAGCGTAGATGAATCAAAGCAGCGTATAATCAACCGCATATACTAATGTCATCGTCATAGATTAAGAAATGAACTAATTTCTGAGACCTCGTTATAAATATCAGCACGTAAAACTTATCTCACTGTGAAACCTCTCAATATGTATACGTAAAGCATGTGTATCAGTTTATAGATACTGATATCATTCTGCGGGCTAAGGACAACTCTAGCATCAAATGATAACGCAACCTTTACCGACTAGACTGTCCAAGTTTGTCGAGGCTGTGACTTTATACTACAAAGGAGCCGACTGTGTTACCTTCTATGATCATCGATCCACCACACAATTTACAATTGTAATAAATGGAATTATTTGCAAGTAATATATAATAATAATAATAATAATAATAATAATAATAAATAACAAACCAAGATAGAAACGTTTATTCTCATTAAAATGAAACTGAAAATAAGTTTGATACATCGTCTAAGCATAAAACATGCTTTGAGGTATACATTTTATCGACATTGGTGAAATTGTGCACGTGTGTGCTGATAAGAACAAGTTCCTGATGTATGAGGTTGTTGAGGAAAGAAAGCTCAACATGATATACCAATCATCATTTGATGTTGCTGGAGTTGGGGATGTGATCCTCAAGATGTTGTTCATCATCTCGATCACATTAGAGGATGTGTTACATGTCCTAGACATCCGCAAGAACTTGGTCTTGGGCTCTATACTAGATAACAAGTGGTGTAGACAAGTTTTTGAATCAGACAATTTTATTTTTACTAAGTAAGAAAAGTTCATGGGTAAAGGATACCTTACCGGGGGTCTTTTCAAACTAAGTGCATTGGATGTGCGTCATGCACCTAATCATGTGGATGTTAATGAAATTGATACCACTTCCTTGTATTTTACTGAGTGCTCAGATTTATGGTACTGTAGATTAGGTCATGTGAACCTAAATGTCATAAAAAGTTAGTAATTTTGGATTTACTAAAGTTAAATGAAGAGAATATTAAAAACGAATGTTAAATTTTTTTACAATTAGGGATGACAATCGGGCCAACCCACTAGGTTTTGGGGCCAGCCTATTCGGTTTTAGGCTAATTTTGATTCGGGTCAGTCAGACTTTTTTTTTATTTCAGACTAAAATATTTTAGCTCTAACCCTAAACCACTCGGTTTCGGGCTATCCCGTCGGTACAAAATATTTGTTGGAAAAAATATTATGTTTAATTTTTTTAATAAATGACTTTTTTATAACAAAAAATATGTTATATTTTCTCAATAGAAACATTTAACTTGATATTATATACAAAAATAAGTATTATATCACTATAAACTTAAATAGTAACTAATAAATTAATAATAGTTTTGACATAAGTTATATATATATATATATATATATATATATATTATTTTTAAGCCATGATATGTTTTTTATCGGTTAATTGGACAAACACATTTAGTTTTCGGGATAGCCTTATCGGGCTAGGGATATTTTTTTTGGTTCGGTTCAATCGGACATTTTTTATTTATTTTGGGCTAAAATAATTAGGCCCTAACCTGCCTTGTTTTCTGGTCAATTCGGGTTGGCTCGTCGGTTTCTGGCTAAATTGACATCCTTAGTGATGATGTGAAAATGACTAAGTTATCATTTCATTCGATAGAAATGTGCACGAATCCCATTGAATTAATTCACACTGATGTGTGTGATTTAAAGTTTGATCTCTACATCGTTTGCGGTTGTCACATTTTAACGTGTTCACAACTGATGTGTCAATTTCACATAAAAAAATAAATTAATATAAATTTTTATTATTTTTAAATTGTTATTCATTTATAATAAACTCTAACCAAAAATTTAAAATTAATAAATTTTTATATAAAATTTATTATTTATCTATACAGTATAACACATCAATGGCAAATGAGTGACATTTTCGTCATACTACTAGTCCTTTGAAACCAAATTATTTTGGAACAACGTTATTAATTGTTGGAAATGGAAATATAATTACATGGTTTTACTTAGAGCTGAAACGTCAACACGCTAAAAATGACTGTATGTTATGTGATTACGTCAAACGACAAAAAACATATATCAGTGACCCTCCTCCTCAACGGCCGCTGAGCCGTGATCACGCTAGGAGACAGAAAGCACAAGTCAGCGACCGCTGACTCCTCAATGGTCGTTGACCCTGTACTGAACTTGCGTGTTTCTTCCTCTAGCTTTGTTATTTATTTCCTACTTTTAAGGATCTGTTTTGGATGAGATTTACACTATATTAACCCACCTCTCTTCAATGCAATTTACAAAGAATACATTGATAGATATCTTCATCTTCTTTATACACCCTGCAAAATAATTTATCACCTTCATCTTCCTCCATAATTTTCCAAATTTTACATTCTTTCTTTATCTTTCTCAATTCGGATTTCGTCTTCAACCCAAAATTCGCAAGGGCACTGCGAACGTCGGGACCGTGTTAACCTTCAAGTGTATTTTTGACATAGGAATTGTGCACCAAGGGTTCACTGGGAATAGCTTATAGGGCATTGGCTCCACCACGATACAGATGATTAACGATTTATTTTCTTTCGTTTGTTTTGTTATTTCTACAAGTTCAAAGCTCCGGTTCCAACAATCTAAAAATTATTGTCGTGGCGTTGATTCGTTCTCTTCCCGACTTGTCAAAGCTTGAACTTTTGAATGGAGTCAACTACAAATGGTGGTCTCAAAAGTTGCTCATCTTCTTCGAGAAACTCGAGGTGGATTACGTTCTGTTCAATGACCCCCCTGCATCTCTTGTGAAAGTTGTCGTTCGAGTAATTACTGATGCGAATGGTGATGAGACTCCCCCGTCGCCTCCGACTCCTCCGGTTGATAGGCGGGTGAAATACGAGAAGGATAATATTGTTCGTGGACATCTTCTCAATCACATGTCCAACAATTTATTTGACTTGTTCGTTGATCGTCGTTCGACGAAAGAAATTTGGGAAGTGCTGGAGAAGAAATATGGAGGCAGTGATGCAGGCCTCAAGAAGTATGTAGTTGGACAATGACTACAATTCCAAATGGTGGACGACAAACCAATCATTCAACAACTGCTCAAGTACGAAAATCTAACGACTACGATGCTCAACGAGGGAATAAAGATGTGCAAAATACTGCAGGCGAACGTGTTGCTCGAGAAATTCCCTCCTTCTTGGGCTTAATTCTGGAATACTTTGGAGCATAAGAATAGAGATTTCACTCTTCAGGAGCTTATCAGTCATATGCGGACTGAGAAGGCGAATCGAATAAAGGTGAAACTGACGTGCTATTCCTGCGGTGCTCCTAAGCACAAATCATACCAATGCAAGTAAAGAAAGTTCTATGGGAATCATCCGTCCTCGAATTTTACTCCCAAACCGACGAATCAGCCTCATCTTGTGGATTCCGACAACGTAATTACTGCAGTGGTGGAGGCAAACATGGTGGAAAAAAAAATCAAGATTAGGTGCTTGATACCGGGGCTTTGAGACACTTCTGCAGCGACAAAAATCTTTTCATGAGTTTATGGAGGCTGCCGAGGGTGAAAAAGTGTACTTGTTAAAGGAAATGTGGTGTTGAAACTCACCTCGGGGAAAACTTTGAATTTAAATAAAGTTTTTTATGTCCTAGTATGCGTAGGAATTTAGTATCTATTTCGTTGTTGAGCAAAGCTGGTTTAAAGCTTGTTTTTGAGTTCGATAGAGTGGTTTTAACTAGGAGTGACGAGTATAAAGACAATGGTTACTTGTCCGATGGTTTGTTTGTTCTTAATGTTGCGTCTGAGATCATGAATGAGAATGCATCTAGTTCTGCTTACTTGATTGAGTCGTTGGATGTTGGGCATGCTAGACTAGGCCATGTTAATTATGCTTCTGTTTTGAAACTGCATGCTATGAATTTAATTCCTGCGATGAACCAATCTGATTGTGCTAAATGTGAAATCTATGTGGAGGCCAAATATGCTAAGAAATCCTTTAAAAAGTGGAACATAGATCATCTGAACTGTTGGATTTAATTAATACGGATTTAGCCGAATTTAGAAGCACAATTAGTAGAGGTGGAAATATGTATTACATCTCATTTGTTGATGACTACTCTAGGTTCACTCGATTATATCTCCTGAGATCTAAAGATAAGTCTACTAATATGTTCCTTAAGTATATGGCCGAGGTAGAGAACCAGTTGAATTGAAAGATTAAGAGGTTGGGATCTGATAGAGGAGGTGAATATAGTAATCGATTCGTACAGGAATTATGTGATAAGAATGGCATAATTCATGAATTTACTGCTCCTTATTCCCCCGAATAGAATGGTATTGCCGATAGACAAAATAGAACACTTCAAAACATGATTAATGATATGTTACTTAGTTCTGGATTGCCTAGTGGTATGTGGGGGGAAGTAGTATTATCTGCCTGCTATATTTTGAACCAGGTACCTCATAAGAAACTTGATAAGACTTTCTATGAGATGTGGAAAGATTCTAAGCCTAATCTTAATTGTTTGAGAGTGTGGTGGTGTCTATCTCAAGTGAGGTTAAATGAACCGAAACGAGTGAATGTGGGGTCGAAAACCTTTGATTGTGTGTTTATTGGCAATGCTCAGAATTCTGCTGCTTATAGGTTTTTATGCTTGAGTGATCAGTCTATTTATGAGCCTCGTGATGTTGAATTCTTTGAGCATATATTTTCTTGGAAGATTAACGTTTCTCGTGAGAATGTGTGTAGTTCTTCACAACATGCTCGAGATGATATTACTGAGCACTCGGCCCAGGAATTTGTGGACATATCTGAACCGAGGAGTAAAAGACGAAGGACTGAGACTTCGTTCGGTAGCAATTCTATTACTATTTTGTGGCTGAATATCCTAATTTAATTGATGATTATGTGGTGTCTGCCTTTTTAATTAATGAGGATCCTGCTATGTATTCTGAGAGAGACAATACAAAGTGAATTAGATTACATAACTAGTAATCATACGTGAGATCTAGTTGATTTACCTGTGAACATCAAGCCTATTAAATTTAAGTAGATCTTTAAGAAAAAATTGAAATATGATGGATCGATTGATAGGTATAAGTCTAGACTTGTTGTAGTTGGATATGCGCAGAAAAAGGATGTAGACTTCTTTAACACTTATTCTCATGTTGCTCGTATTTCCACTATTAGAACACTCGTTGCTTTAGCTGCTATTAATAATTTAGTAGTATATCAAATGGATATAAAGACTACATTTTTAAACGGTGATCTTAATGAGGAAATTTACATAGAACAACCCGAGTGGTGTGTAGTGATGTGTAAGGAAGATAAAATGTGTAAGTTAAAGAGGTCTCTATATAGCCTTAAACAGGCTCCTATTAAGTAGTATGAAAAGTTTCACAACGCACTTTTATTGAACATATTTGTAGTAAATGGTTCAGAATCGTGCCTATATGCTAAATCTTGTGGAACTGAATGTGTGATGATTCGTTTATATGTGGATAACATGTTAATTTTTGGTACGTGTCTTGATGTTGCGTTGGATAAAGCATATTTATCATCTGTTTTTGATAAGAAAGACTTTGGTGAAGCTGATATTATACTTGGGATTAAATTGATTAAATCTTCGAATGGTTATGTGCTTAGTCAGTCTCATTATGTGGAACAAGTACTTAAACGTCTTGAATGTGATAACTTGGTTCATGCGGAAACTCCTTTTGATTCAAGTATGCAATTGAAATGGAACCTTAGTACTGTGAATCAAGAACAATAGGCTATAATCTTAGGAAGTGTGATGTATTTAATGAACTGTACTAAGTCTGACATTGCATATGCGGTGAGTCGTTTGAGTAGATATACTCATAATCAAGTAGTCACCATAGGGCTGCACTTTCTAGTCCGAAAGGTAATGTTAATTATTTTCTACATTAATCTAGTTTTCCTTATGTGATAGAAGATTATTGTGATGCGAACTAGATTTCAAATAGCGATGAAGTAAGCTCTAGGAGTGGGTATGTTTTCAGTCTTGGAGGTGGTGCAGTTTCCTAAAAATCGGGAAAGCAGATGTGCATTGCATGTTCTACGATGAAATTCGAGTTTATAGATTTGGAGCTGGCAAGTCACAAGGCAAAATGTCTTCGAGAGATATTGGCCGATGTGCCTGTGGGTACGAGGTCTTTAGCACCTATTTCTTTACATTGCGACTCACAAGCTGCTATTTCCATTGCTAAAAACAGTGTCTACAATGGAAACAGGAGACACATCCGGCTGAGACTTGTGGTGGTGAGGGAGAAATTAAGTGGCGGGGTAATATCTCTCAACTTTGTGAAGTTGGGGAGAAATTTGGCAGACATATTAACTAAGGCTCTTATCAAGAGACAAGTTGATGAGCTCTCTGCCGGAATTGTGATGAAATCATTTAAGTGAAGAGGATTTATGTGGTGGATACCTAGAGGTCAAACGAAGCCATGTAACTTTTACTTTATTTAATTGATGTGTATGTATTAGATTTGCGAATCAACACATAGTAATGAATCTAACCTGTGGGTGTTATGATTCTGATGTGGAATTATGGACATAGAAGTTTCATGGCCTGACGAGGCAACTTCGCTGCAGTGATTTATATGATTGTATAATGACTATGAGAGTTGAGCAATATGGGCTTTTAATGGTCTCTTGCGGTTGTGCTTTGCGAGACACTTCAGATATATCTTATGCGTATGATATATTTAGTTCATTGACGATTGCACTATCATAAAAACCACCTAGCGTGTAACCCTTTATGAAGTTGCAATTTCTAGAGTACAAATGATGATCGAGGGTGTTTGTTGAGCCAAAATTATTTATCACATAGACATTCCATATGAATGATGCGTGTTGTGGGGGTTAATACACAGGCTCATAAAGTTCAAAGTTTTTTATTATTCTGTGAGCATTGTATGTTCTTCTACATCACTAATGTGCAAGTTCAAAGTTTCTAACCACTTGTATTTATGCGTCAATATTCCTTTAATTTTCTTTTCTTTGTATGTTATTTGGGGGGCCGGGGGGGGGGGGATTGTTGGAAATGGAAACATAATTATGGGATTTTACTTGGAGCTGAAACGTGATCATGCTAAAAATGACTGTATGTGTTAGTTAGCGCTCGCTGCTCTTCAGCGGCCACTGAGCATGTACTGAACTTGCGCGTTTTTTCCACCACCTTTGTTATTTATCTCCTACTTTTTAGTGATCTATTTTGGACGGGATTTACACTATATTAACCCACCTCTCACAATTTATAGAGAATACATTGATAGATCTTCATTTCCACTATTCACCCTGCAAAATAATTTCTCACCTTCATCTTCCTCCATATTTATACAGATTTTACATTCTTTCTTCATCTTCCCCAATTCGGATTTCGTATCCAACCCGAAACTTTTTAGGGCACTGTGAACGTCGGGACCGTGTTAATCCTCGAGAGTATTTTCATCATTTGAACCGTGCACCAAGAATTTTTCGGGAATACCTTTTAGGGCAGTGACTTTGCCATGACATCAGTGATTAATGATTTATTTTCTTTCATTTGTTTTGTGATTTCTACAGGTTCAAAACTCTGGTTCCAACATTAATTAATGCAAAAACGAGTAGATATTTGAAAAAACAAATCTGCAATAACTCAATTTCATTATTAATATTCTAATAAATAAAATAAAAATTCCTATCACATATGACGTTTATTCAAATTAAACCAAGCTACGTTTCAAAGATTGTTGGATTTGAGATTATGTCCAAACGTGGATATTTATGTCTTGCATTAGAGATTATGTCAAAACGTGGTTATTTATGTCTTGATTATCTAAGTTTGTTACTCCCTCCAAGTGTCTTATTTCATTATTTACACATGCTAATGAAGTATATAAGTTTACATGTGTAACCATATAAATTTATTTTATTCACATTTAATAAATGTATTTATACACTTCATTTTCAAATTATAACAAGTATTAAAATAAGGATAAAATAAGTAAAATACCATCATTTTAATATAAAATTTTGAAATAGGACACATATTATAAAATAAAAAAAACATTGACATATGACACTTATTAAAAAAATTGGAGAGAGTACATGATAACAAGTATCTTATTGCCTAATACTGTGATGTCCTCCATTATATTTTATGCATTTTAGACATATTGTTGCAGTTCAAAAAATCTTAAAGGCACGGTATATATATATATATTACTTACGTGACAACATTATGCAATAAATTAACGAGTTCATAAATAATTCTAAATTATAATTTTTATACCTGCTATTCATTATTCTACTTTTATGTTTTACATGAACCACAATCAAATTTTAACTTTTTTTATTTTATTTTAATTGTATATGCTTTAGTTCAATTATATAGATAGTATTAGTGTTTATTCCACTCAAATAGGGTATATGCTTATTTTATTAATATTTAATATAACTTTTAATTGATTTTATGGTTCATAAATTTAAAACAGAGTATATAATTATATTTTTTAAATAATAATTAATTGTGATTCATATATCTTAAAATAATTATTTAAAAAATATTAATTAAAATACTAGAGAATATTAAAAGAAAAAGGAATAGAAAATCATAAAAACAAGGGAAGTTTGATAATAACTCGCGTAGAAAATATGGTAGTCCGCTATTTTCGTCCGTTCTTTTTAAAAATATATACCTTCTATTTTTATTTATTTATTATATTTTTTGTGGATCTCAATTTGTACTACCATTCAAATCAACTATTCCTTCTGTCCCACAAAACTTGACATAATTCTCTTCTTTGGACGTCCCACTAAGCTTGACACATTCTTAAAATAGTAAAAATTATCCTTTTAAAAAGGTGTGGACCTACCACTTTTATCACTCTTACACTACTTTATACGATCTCTCTTTAATAACTGTGTTCAAAAATTTTGTGTCATGTTTATTGAGATGAAAAGAGTATATTTTATATTTAATAACACTTTTTTGGGGTCCAATCTCCACTATCATTTACATTAATTATATTTTAATAATTAATAATACTTGTAATACTCAAGTTAACTACATTTTATTAAAACCCGCATGAGATAGTATATATTTTTAAGGAAAAGTAACAATTAAATCAAAAAGTAAGGCAATGCCGTGTGAGAAATTTGAAGGTGACTGCAATGGAGTGCTGATAATATTCTATTTTGCCATGCTACAAGAAAAATTAATAATTAATCTGTCCTTTAGTAATGATTAGTTTGTAGTGACTTGAAGGACCTCATTAATTTTCTATTTATATCTACTATTTTTCAAGAAAAATTGAATTGCGACACACAACAAATGGCGGAACTTAATATTGTGGCCTGCTTTCGTTAGACCGAGAAACTGTTCGGAATATCCCGCCGGTCCAAAGTATACGTGGTTGGTAAAATTAGCAGCTTATTGATTTCGAACTTAAAAAATTGTGTTCTTAATGTTAGAGTATACCTCAAAGCATGCTTTATGAATAAATGATGTTAAAATCTATTTTTAATTGCATTTTAATGAGAATAAATGTTTTTATCATTAGTTTGTAATTTATTATTGTTTTATATATTGAATTGCAAACAAGTTCATTTATTACAATTGTAGACTGTGTGGTGCATCGATAATCACAGAAGGTCGCACAGTCGGCTGCTTTGTAATATAAAGCCACAGTCTAGACAGACTTGGACAGTCTAGTCGGTTAAGGCTGCGATATCATTTCGATGCGACTGACCTTAACTCGCAGAATGATGTCGGTATGTATAAGCGGTTACACATTCTTTGTGTATACATATTGAGTGGTTTCACAGTAAGATAAGTTCTAACTTGCAGATATTTAGAACGAGGTCTCGAAAATTAATTCATTTCTTAATCTGTGACGATGACATTAGTATATGCGGTTGATTATACGCGGCTTTGATTCATCAATGCTTGTGAGTTTTTCGTAACTCTAAATAGTGATGTTTTGGGTAGTAGTCATTGGCTTAGCTAGAAGTGCTCGACTGTCAGTCGTACAGAATCGCGTATTGGTGACACGAGTTGATAAATCCGCGTGAGGCGTTCAGAAAGATTTATTACATAAGAAACCCGGCCGGTTGAGAATTTATTCCATATGTAATATTAAAGGTCTGAGCCGGATCACTCACGAATAAATATATTAATTATTTATGAGTTATCAGCAAATTCAATTAATTAATGGATTTATAAAATCTGAAACGCAGAAAATAATTAATGACAAAAGAGTTACGTCCGTAATTCGAATGAATCAAGATGAGTTCGATATTTATCCTATAGTGAAGTCGATAAATATTTATAATAGAACCGTTCTTTGTTGCATTTACATGAAGTAATTAATTGGAGTACAGTTAAATTTAAATTAATTAATTTAAGTCTAAAGGTTGGGCCAGCCAATTATTAAATTCAATTGGGCCCAAAAGGAGACTTGAAAATTAATTTAATCTAATTATGGATTGTGCAACCCATATTAATTTTAAATATAATTCAAATTTGAATTTGAATTATTGTTGTAACCGCAAGAGATAAAGAAGAGATTATGGTTCTATTATTTAAGATCTAATTCATTCTCCTTAAAAGCTTTATCCTAGCCCACTATGTCTATAAATAGAGAATAAGAAGAAGCCATTTTCTCTCTCTAGTGAGAAACCGGCACTGCATAAGAGATTTAATTCTCCTATTTTTCAAAAATTATACAGTATTCAAACACTGTAATTTTCGTTCTTCTTTTTCTCTAATTTTCGATAGAAGTTCCTAAGGTTGGATTTGGTGGAGATTCAAGAAGGAGATTCGTACGGTGTGGATTGCAGATCGTTGCTAGCGATTCAAATTGCTTCTTCACAAGCAGAGGACTTGCGTAGGAGAAAGTATAATTTATATAATTAAGCATTATATTCTCCTATGTGCTTTAAGAATTAATTATTCATGTGACTTATTAAACCTATGGGCGTTAGCCCCTCATACGGGTTCCATCAGTTGGTATCAGAGGCGGTCATAGGATTTTAATTTATTATATGAATTGAATTTAATTCTTAATTATTTTCGTATGTTCGTAATTTGATATTAGGGGTGATAGATTTAATTTTAGCATTATTTCATGTTATTACGTGGCTTATATGATTTATTCCGCTTTTTATTCGTTTTTCGGTGCCCGGTTGAGGGTTTAATATAATCATACGGGGTTGATCGTGTTAGATTATGTAGATTAGAATATTTTCCTGAAAATTTCATATTTATTATGTAATTTGAGTGGGAGATAAATCTGCGCGAAAAACGAGACAGGGAAACGAAGGCCGGAACCGGACCGTGGCGCGAGCCATGGGGCCCCCCGGTGCAGCGCCTGGTACGCGCAGCACAGTGACACAGGCCAGCGGGCGTCGACGACTCGGCAGCCCTCGGCAGCGGGCGGGGCGGGGCGGGCCCGGGGCAGATCCGAACAGGATTCGGGTTCATTTTTTTTTGAATTTATGTGAATTTTTTCAAGCCCGGTTTAAATTCAAAATTTGAATTGGAGAAGGAGGATTTTAAGGAATTTGTTTCCTCAATTTGAGGGATTTATTTCTCATATTTGAGGAATTAGTTTCCTTAGTCTAAGGAATTTAATTTCATTAATTTGAAGAATTAATTTCAAATTCGAATGAGATTTGATTTCCTACATCTTAGGAATTAATTTCAAGATTTGATGGAAATTTGGTTTCTTCAAATGATAAAGAATTAATTTCCAAGAATTTCTTTAATTTGAAGAATTATTTTCAAATTCGAGTGAGATTTGGTTTCCTATCACTACAAAAAAATATCAAACTGGCGACGGATCTCCACAAAATGCCTAACGGCGGATTGTACGACGGATTGGCGACTGAAATTTTGGCGCGCAAGTTGGCGCCAAAGTTAACAACGGACTTGACGACGGAATAGTCCGTCGTTAGATATTTCCGTCGTCCGTCCGTCGTTACCCTTAATTATTTTTTTTTAATTTTTTTATTAATGGACGACGGACTTTTCCGTCGTTAAGTCCGTCGTCCAGCCCTTTAAATCGGGTTTCTTCCCCATTTCACGAAAACATAAGTTCAGAAGGCAAAACACCTTCTTCTCCGGCGAAATTTTCCCCCCCCACCGGCGATTCGAAGTTCCCACCGGCCAAATACGTCAAGGTATGTCTATTTCTCCCATTTTGCTTCCCCTCTATCTCTATATCTCTCTATTTCTAATTTTGGTCCATTTTTTGGCCGGGAACAAAGTTGTCGCCGCTCCTCCGCCTACCGTCGTCCGCCTGCTCCGCCCTCCGCCTGCCACCGTGCGCCTCCGCCCCTATGCCGCCCTCCGCCTGCTCCGGCAGGTATGTTTTTTTTTTGTTTAATTTGTTGTTAATTATTGTTTAATTGTTTAGATTGTGTAGTGTTAATTGTAATATAATTATTAGATTATGTAATTTAATTAGTATAGAATATTTAATTAGTTTAATTATTTAATTAGTTTAAATTGTTAATTAATATTATATGTTTAATTATGTTAATTAGTTGAATTAGTGTTCTAATTGTTTAAATTAGTTAATTTTATTGTTAATTATGTAATTAGTTTACTTAATTAATTTTGTTGTTTAATTATTTTAATTGTTTAAGTATTTTTAAGATTTAATTAGTTTAATTTATTAATTAGTTTAGATTATTATTTAATACTATATGTTTAATTAGGTTAATTATTTTAATTAGTGTTGTAATTGTTTAAATTAGTTAATTACGTAATTTGTTTAGATTGATAATTAATATAAGTTTACTTAATTAATTTTGTTATTTAATTAGTTTAATTGTTTAAGTATTTTTAAGATTTAATTAGTTTAATTATTTTAATTTTTAATTTGTTTAGATTATTAATTAATACTATATGTTTTATTAGGTTAATTAGTTTAATTAGTGTTGTAATTGTTTAAATTAGTTAATTTTATTGTGAATTATGAAATTAGTTTAGATTGTGAATTAGTGTAGGTCTACTTAATTTATTTAATTGTTTAAGTATTTTTTAATTTAATTAATTTAATTTGTTTCGATTATTAATTAATACTATATATTGGTTACTTAGTTTAAATTAAATTATTTAATTTAGTTAATTAGTTTAGAATAAATTTGTTTAGGACCGTATTTCGCCGCCTTCCAGACTGCTCCCTCTGCGTGCCGCCTCCTGAGTTCTTCATTAGCCTTCCGGAGCCGCCTTCTGCCGCTCCTGTGCCGCCGCCTAGGGTGAAAGGTAATTGCCTTAATTTAATTAGTTTAATTTAACGAAATTAGTTTAATTTAACCAAATTAGTTAATTGTTCGATCAGTTTAACGAAATTGAATCTTGAAATAATTTAATATAACAATTAGCTTTTATATATATGTATACACATTAATTGGGATAGACGTAATTAATTTCTTAAGGATCTTCTCCATTTGAGATAGATTTTAATTACGTCTTAAGGATCTTCTCCCAATAGATTTAATTACGTCTTAATAGATTTTGATGAGATGCATGTGTTGTGATGTTTTGATGATGAACTGTATGTTAAGATGCTTTGACGATTATGTTTAGAAGTTTTGATGATGAGATGTATGTTGGCATATTAATTCTAGTTGTTTAACCATAATTCTCGACCTCTAATTATAATTCCCCTAATTCTCTACCTATAACCATAATTTTCATAATTCTCGACCTCTAACCAAAATTCTCCTAATTCTCGATCTATAACCATAATTCTCGACCTCTAATTAATCATAATTCTCCTAATTCTCAACCTATAACCATAATTCCCATAATTCTCGCCCTCTATACTAAGATTTTATTCAAGTGCAAATCAACTTATAATTCTCGGCCTCTATTCAAATTCAAATGACAATGAAGAAGACGACGAAGATTAGAACATTGTGTAGAAAACTTACGCTATTCGAATTTCAGTCTAATTAATAATTATAAATGCAATCCATTCATTGTATGTTTAATATAAAACTTCAACTTATACGTTTCTTGTTATAATTATTGCAACTTATTTATTAATTTTCAACATAATAGATGTCTTCCGGTTGGAGATCCTCACCTCGAGATGATGTGTCTACTCCTCGAGGAAGGGGTGCACGACGTTCTCCTCTTTCTACCGGTCAGGGTAGTTCCCCGGGCTCATCATCCGGATATAAGTCCGGGACAGGGGTCTGAGCCACCACATTGATGGCATACATTTAGCTGGTCCGTCGTCTGACTCTGATACAGATCATCATGGGGAGCAGAGACCCACGGGGGACTTTGTTCTCGCAGTGAGTGAGTTGGGGTACGTAAATACAATTACATATTCAATTTTAACAAATATTTAATAAGTAATTCGGAAGACTAATATTCCCCTAATTAAAATGATCTATGTAGGGGATTTTACCCGCATGGCGCTCCGGCTGATTACATTTGGAAACTATTTAAGATAGTTCCCAATCCGACTAGATACAGTTGAAAGCTGACACCTGAGGACGCGAGGCAGAGATACTGGGAGGAGTTTAAGGTTCGAAAAATTTCTACAACTTTCAAATTCTTTCTAAACTATGACTTATAACTATATATTGAAGTTATCTACAATTTCTAACATACATTTTGGATGTTAGAAAAAATTTACTTGGGCACCGTCTCTCGATGCCAAGATTCGAGAGTTGTGGCACGATAAGTGTCGGGAGAGGTACAAGGATTATATCTGTGGGATAAAGAGGAGGAGGAATGATCCGCCACCCAGAGGTGGGAAGCCTGGGTGGTGGAGTGATGATGTCTGGATGGGTTGGCTCACTTACTGATCTAGGGATGATATTGTTGCTAAATCCTAGGCAGCGAGGCGCAACCGGCTGTCTGAGCCACAGGGACCGGGGATTGGTCCTATCAAGCATAGGGGAGGGTCGAAGTCTGTCACGCCCCGACCTCTCGCCCTCCCCGGCAGAGTCCGGGCGCGCGACTAAAAAGAATAAATGAATGAATAAGATGGAACACTGAAGTGGAATACTGAAAGCTTTGACTGAATACTGAATATACTGAATACTGAATACACTGAAAGCTCCTTCGATAACTGAGTTCAGTTCAACCGAAGATTTAATTTACATAGATGGCACCTACGCCTGATAAAAACTAATAGAAACTCACGCAGCGGAATAAGGATCGACTGAAGTCTACGTGTATGAAGACACGTAGACACCCAAGACTTAATTTAAGACCGACAAGCCCTTCATAGCATCTCCCATCATCACGTCTCAACCTGCACATTTATAAATACATGCAGCGCTGAGTATAAAAGTACTCGGTAGACACATGCCAAAACCACATACATACAATATAATTGTCAATGCCGTAAGAGTGACACGTAGGGATTTTGTCCTTAAAAGCACCTACGTTCACTAAATCATTTTCTGTAAACTGAGTTCGACTGTACAGTCTCATTTTCTTTAGTATTCAAGCCATATCTGCCCTTTTTATTTATGGAACATTTATGGTACCGAGAAGGTGGCCACCTTCTACGGACACAGAACCGGCCAACCCGCTAAGATGACTCACGGTCTACTGTAACCGGTCGACATCTTCAACGACTCACGGTTATTTGTGCACATTTAGTTCGAGTGGGGATGCTTACCCACTGGAACCCGAATTCGATTTAAATTCTTCGGATCCTTAAACCAGGCATCCAGGATCCTTAATTCAGGTACCCTTCCAGATCGGCATTGATACAAAATATAAATCATTTTAGGCATTACAATACTTTGAAACATATTTCCTCAATTTGAGATCCTTTCGAAAACAATCATAAATAGCATACGGCACACATAATTTTATAGAGTTTAGAAAAGCCTACTTGGATAACTTCGGTTTGCACTGACTTTGGTCTCGCAACGCAAAACAGGTCTCTCGTAATAACCTTTAGAAAAACTCGTATAAATTAAAATGCCCTTCGTGCATTTGAAACCTTTAATCGTAAGAATATATATTATTCTCGGTTCTCGTTTCGACTCGTTAATTTAGATATTGATACTTCAGATCAATATTATTTATAAGGTGTTGAATCCTCGATTCAATTACTCCGGTATTTGCCTTTAAGGGCAATAAGTGTATTAACACTTAATGAAATAATTAATTCTCGATAATTAATTATTCATTTAAGTTCTATTTATTTAATCCTTTAACTCCTCAAATATTAATTCTTAAATTACTCCTTAACCATTATTAATTTCTTTAATAATTCTTGAAGAGTTATAATGGGTTACTCCTTAATTCTCTCTCTTAATTTAAAATCCAATTGATTAATAAATTGGATCTTCTTTATTTAATACTTATGCTTTAATTGTCTAAATTAATAGCTCCAAGTATTAATACTTAAGATATATTACTAACCCTTCTTCCATTATTAGTATTACTAATTGATGTAGCTCAACCTTAATTTAATTGATAAGCTCAATTTAATTTAGTCTTAACTTATTACATGCTAAACTAGTCCATTTAAATTAATTAAGTGAGATTTACTAATTAATTTAATTAATTTAAGTATCACTTAACTTAAGATTAATAAACTGGGCCCATGTATCCATTGGTTAGGTAAAATACTGATTTGGATCGAATGGAAACAAGTTCTGCAGCCCAGTTAATTTCTAAACTCGGCCCATAGTTTTATGTGAATCGGCCCAACTTAAAATTAATTGGCCCAACTTAAACTAATAGGCCCAACTTAAACTAATTTAACCCTAATCTTCATTATACCCTAGACACATTTACACTCACTCTCAGCCGTTCACCCCCATTTCTTCTTCTTTCTCGCTACTGCCTCTCTCTTTTCTGTTCTCTCTATCTCGGTTCCCTCTCTGTGTTTTCTTCCCAGAACACAAACCCCTCACTCTTCTCCAACTCTCTACTGATTCTCCTTCCCAGCTCTCTTCTCGCATCTGCTCTTTCCTCCTGCCTCTATCTCTCCTTCCTCGACAGTCTTTCTATTTCTGTCTCTCGCTGCCTCTGGAGGAAACTCACCGGAGTTCCATCGCCGGAACCTCAAGGTAAGACTTCCTTTTTATCTATTTCTCAATCTATTCTTCCAATTTTTGATTAATTTGAAACCTAGTCTGAATAATTTCCGTTTCTTAATTTTAGTTTCTTTACAAATTTCTCGATCTTTCCCTGCTCTCTTCTCACGGCTGCTTCTGGAGGAAGACTCACCGGAGTCCCCTTGCCTGTGACCCCAAAGTCATCTCCTCTTTTTCTCACCCTGTTCTAGCTTTAGTTAAATTTAATTGCTGAAAATCCATACATCTTAAGTTGAAAATTTTCGGTTGAAACCTAACTATTCTCTTCTTCCAGTTTAACATTTCAATTAGTCACTAACTCTTGATCTCTCTCTGTTTCCGACCAATTCATGTTCTCGCCCGAGTTCTCCCGGTGGGAAGCAGCAGCGAGAACTGTCTCTAAGTCTCTCACAGTAAGTTCTAAACCTTACTGCATGTTCAAATTTCCTTTTAGATGTTGGGTTTATCATTTGACAGAACTATAGTCCTAATGAGTTTTAGAGAAAAATGTTTTTCCTTCTTAAATTCTGTTTCCATTTCTATATTTTGAATGCTTAAATTTTGGTATTTGCATGCTTAGCTTTAAATTGTTTTCTAAAATTTTCTACATGCTCTTCTAAACAGAGGACCTTCGTAGAAGCTCCCCTGTACTGCCACTACTAAAAACCAAAATTTTATTTCTTTTCTTATAGTTTCAGATTCTATTTCTTTTATAAATCCTGGTTATTCTTATTCTAGCTAAACTGGCTCTGAGTTCGGTGTTCATAGATTCTGAATGTATTTTGTTCTTTTGATTGACTTGGTTGGAAAACTAAAGCTCTTTTTAAGTTCATGTTCAGTTGGTATTTTGACTAATCGATTTATTTCTATTTGCCTCCTACTTGAGTTTTAAATTTTCAGATAAGTGGTCTTTAAGAATGACTATAATCCCAGATGAGGTAGTATCTGTTTTTATTAGTGAAATTTAATAACTTCTGAGTTAGTTCTCAATCTGAACTTATTTATGTATCTATGTTGTGAATTTGAATACACATATATGTTATATTCTGAAATTCTGAAAGCATATTTAGTATTCTGTTTTAGTGTGTATAAGTTCTGTTCTAAATCTGAATACATAGATATATGTATGTGTGTTCTGAAATCAGAACATATAGGTGTTCTAAAATCTGAACAAAAATTGTGGTTCTATGTTCTGCAAATCTGAACTGAATTTCTAAGTTCTATACTTAGCCATTTATTTATTTCTTTGATATGTTTCTGCACTCTGAAAAACCACACTATTGTATCTTATTTCTGTAATCTGAATCTATCTCTAGGTTTTAAAGTTTGAAAACTGCAGTTACTACTTCTGTTTTCATAGTTTGATAATGGTTCTAAGTTCATACTCTGGCCCCCTTAACTGAGATTTTAAAGCATATATATCTATATACTGGACTGAAACTACATGATTTTCTTAGGTTCTGGAATCTGAAAAAAAAACTGACTGCATAGGTGATACTCTGTTTGCAAATCTTGAAATCAGAATCCTTTTTAAAACTTTAAATTGTTATTTAGTTAACGATCTATATATATATTCTGTTTTTCTAGAAGGCAGAATGTAAATTTGTTTTTGTTACAGTTTATACGTTTGCTATGTTATCATAAGAGGTTTAAGGGTTGAGGGTAGTTACCTTGACTTTAACTCCTTCTCTTTGTTGAATGAAACTGTGGCTTATGTGCTCTATTATGGAATCGTTTGAGGGGTGATAAAGGGTTCTAGGGCAGCCCCTTACCCTCTTTATATAGTTTTGTTACAGGGTGTATTCTCTTGCTTAAGTCTTAAGGCTTAGATATAGCTAGCTAATAGCTTCACTCTATTTTGGTAGGGCATGGGATGAAAGCTTGGCTGGAGGACTTCTCTCCCTCACTCAACCGATTTCTGCAGCCCCCCTGCTGCCACTGCCATGCTTTATGTTTCCTCCTTTTTCTTCTTACCTTTTTCTGTTTGGATTCACTGCTTGTTGCAGTTTGTGTTACTAGTTTAGCTTTTAGGTTTCTTTGTTTAATGACATGTAATGTAGAGTTGGGTGTTGACAAGCTATGTACCAACACCTATATATATATATACATCAACTCAAGTGTTTCACTTTCCTTTCTTTCCTCTATTTTATAAACTGCCGTGTAGCTTTTTGGTTGTAGCTTAGGTTTTCTTTAGTTTGTTTAATCCCATGCACTGTACCAATATACATATATATATAGGGTTTTGTTTCCACCTAAGTGTTCTAAGTTTTTATCCTACTTACTTGGTATTCATGCATTACCTATCACTTGAGTGTTTAAACTTTCCATTCTTCCCATAACATCAATTTGGTATGCTCTTATATATATATATGTACCAAGTGTATCCCTATCTTGAAAAATCAACTTTCCAAGCATCAAATATATATATTCATACGTAACATGATATATATATATATATATATATATATATAAATCTTAATCACACAACTATATTGTTGTATGTACCCCATACATATTATTAATATAGTTTTCTAATTGTGTAACATATACCTATACTTGTACTTATATAAGTAATCCAAAGTATAACAAATCTCCTTAATATTAATCCTTCTTAAAATAATAATCAAGAAATCTATGATTATTTATTAATTTTAAACCAACTCCTCTTCAACTAGATTAAACTTTCATTAATTAACTAAACTGTTCAATATTTAAATAATATTCGCGTTCGAATATCATTTATTTCGGAACTTAAAAAGACGGGGTATTACAAAGTCCGTCATGCAATGAGATGAGGAAAAGGTAATTTCAAATCATAATTTCAAACATGTTTTATAGTTTTAATTCATATACACATGTTTCACTAACACAACTCCATTGGTATGTCATGCACATGCTGTTGAGAGGGGAGTACATCCGATAGACTGCATGTTCGACTCCTTCCTCGATGAGCATCGGTACCCAGACGGGACGTACACCGATGCGAAATCGGAGGCTATAGTGGTAAGTCTTAATTTCAAAGTAATATATATAGTTTATAATTGCAACTTTTATAATATGTTATTAACAAATGTTAATTTCTTGTTTACATACAGACTGAGGTGTTTGCCCGTGCTGACGCGGAACGGGCCCAGCTGCCTGAGGGTGACCACGATGCGGTGGACATCAACGAGATATACTTGGAGGTTCTTGGCACCCCAGACAAGAAGAAGAGGTTGTTCGGTACATGAGGCGCAGGGACGGCGTTGAGAGCCTCCAGGTTCAGTGGCTCGTTGTCCGCCTCACGAGGTAACATGAACAAGGTTGAGGAGTTGCGGCGCCGACTCGAGGAGCAGGAGCGCGAGTGACAGGAGTACATTGCCGAACAGCGGAGATTGGCTGACCAGGTGGCCCTCGTGCAGACTCAGTACGCTCAGATGATGCAGTGGATGCAGTCCCAGGGAGGAGCAGATGGTCCTTCATTTCCCCTGTTCCCCCCCTGTCACGCCCGCACTCCACTATGGGATAGCGAAGTCGGGAAAACCGTGGCTTGGGAAGGGATTTAAGAAAAATCGGGATAGAAATGGGGTAGTGGAACGAGGAAGAAGGTGATGAAACTTGAACAACAATCTCATAATGAGTCGAATAACTCATCGTACATGATTAACACAAACGGACTTGAGTTTAAGGCTCGATACATAACAACGTAATATGAAGGAACTGAAATCTTAAGTGTAATACATAATGATCTCGAACTAGCAGCGGAAAATTTCTTGGATCGCTAAAAGCTCTACATGTGTGAAGACACGTAGAACCCCCAAGAGTCAATTAATAAGAGATCGACAAAGAGCCCGAACGTAGCACTCCTCCTTCATCATCGCTCAACCTGCACATTTATAAATATATGCAGGGCTGAGTACAAGTTGTACTCAGTAGACACATGCCAAATTCGCACACATACAAATATAATTGTCATGCCATTGTAAGTGAAACATAGGGATTTTGTCTCTAAAGAACCTATGTTCACTAAAATCCTTTTGTGAAATCTTAAAGTTCGATCATGATCTAAGTTCTTTAGTAATCTACCATATCTGTAACTTCTTCTTCTTCTTTGTGTCG
>JAPKLX010000301.1:145558-186020 GCA_026898415.1 Leonotis leonurus | reverse complement strand
CGACACAAAGAAGAAGAAGAAGTTACAGATATGGTAGATTACTAAAGAACTTAGATCATGATCGAACTTTAAGATTTCACAAAAGGATTTTAGTGAACATAGGTTCTTTAGAGACAAAATCCCTATGTTTCACTTACAATGGCATGACAATTATATTTGTATGTGTGCGAATTTGGCATGTGTCTACTGAGTACAACTTGTACTCAGCCCTGCATATATTTATAAATGTGCAGGTTGAGCGATGATGAAGGAGGAGTGCTACGTTCGGGCTCTTTGTCGATCTCTTATTAATTGACTCTTGGGGGTTCTACGTGTCTTCACACATGTAGAGCTTTTAGCGATCCAAGAAATTTTCCGCTGCTAGTTCGAGATCATTATGTATTACACTTAAGATTTCAGTTCCTTCATATTACGTTGTTATGTATCGAGCCTTAAACTCAAGTCCGTTTGTGTTAATCATGTACGATGAGTTATTCGACTCATTATGAGATTGTTGTTCAAGTTTCATCACCTTCTTCCTCGTTCCACTACCCCATTTCTATCCCGATTTTTCTTAAATCCCTTCCCAAGCCACGGTTTTCCCGACTTCGCTATCCCATAGTGGAGTGCGGGCGTGACACCCCCCCCCCCCGTTTCCCCCCTCCCGATTATGATTCCTAGACTATTTGTACGGTTGCAACACACATTGATACTATTGTTTTGTATTTCAACATTTATAACATCTTTAGTAATTAATATATTAAATTTCGAATTTCAATCGATTTCTTAAATTTTAAATTATCGTTCGATGTTTTATTTTATTTGTATTGTTTGTTGTGGCAGGTTATAGGTTACCGGTATTACAAAAAAAAAATTAAAAAAAAAATATTTAAACCTGACGACGGACAGGAGTCCGTCGTCAGGTTAACGGTCAACGGCTAACGACGGAATTGTAGTCCGTCGTTAGCTCTCCGGCGCTGTTGATGGTCACCGGAGGCAAGCTCACGACGGAATGCAGTCTGTCGTTAGCTAACGACGGAATTATCCGTCGGCAGTCTGTCGTTAGCTAACGACGGACTATTTCTTTCCGTCGTCTGTAAGCTTAACGACGATCGAAATACAGACGAAAATTTTTGTCGCCAGTCCATCGTTAAGCCCGACTGACGACAGAATCCTCGGCTGGACGACGGAATATTCCGTCGCCAGTAGGCTTTTTTTTGTGTATATTTTAGGAATTAATTTCAAGATTCTATGGAAATTTGATTTTTTTCAACGATAAAGAAATAATTCTCAAGATCTTTATTTTCTTAATTTTAGAAATTAATTTCCAAGATTCAGAGTTGATTTGATTTCCTATATTATAGGAATTAATTTCCATATCCGATGGAAATTTGATTTTCTAAATTTTAGGAATTAGTTTCCAGTATCCAGTGGCATCTACAAGACAAAGAAGATGGATGATTCAAATTTAAATTCCTTAGTTTTAGGAATTAGTTAATTTTATCCTGTTTTGGATAATTGATTTAATTATTTGCCTTATTATGTGCTTAATTGTTTTAATCTGGCTTTTATTTGCTTTTCATTGTGTGGAACTTGTCTAAATTGATACGCCAATTTATTGGAGATCTTATCTGGATATTAGACATGTCATAATATGTGATTATCCATGTTAATAACCTTTTTCATAATTAAAAATGACTAAGTGATAATTGTAATTGCATTTTATTAATTTAATTTTCTAAGATTACATATGGTCTCCATGAGACGGTCTTTTCGGGAAGTAACTTGTTTTGATTCCAAGCGGGATCACATTTTACCAGTTCACGTGATAAGACTTCTTTATAGATGGCTGTAAGAATTTAATTGATGGCAATATGACCCCCTCGCTGTGGCTTATTAAAGTCGATTAATTTATTTGGTGTCAGGCTCATGGTAATAGCTTAGGTGTAATTTGGCAGTTATAGCAGCACAATGCGGCCTCTAACTGTTAAGTTGCATGACCAGTAAAAATGTTTTGAAATTGATTGTGTAATCGATCACACTGCGTGGCTTGCATGTTTGATTTTAAACAGTTTGCTCAAAACATGTTTTCTTTTAAAGTTTTCGATTACCTGCATTTGAGCATATTATTTATGATGGATTATTGGATTTATTCTCAATTCTGTTCTTTAAGAATGACTTTCAACTCACTTACCCCGATATTTGATTTCACTCGACAGTCTTATTTATATTGATTGTTTTAATGATTCGGACAAAGTCCTGACTACGAGTGGCATAAGTTTTGTTCTTGACAAGAATACCCTCCTGATTCCCTAAACACCATCTGGGAAGGAGAAACTTCGGTTGACAAGAGATAACAAACTAAAAGTGTATAGGATTTTTTCAGATAGGACATTGGAAATCTGACTATCTACATCGTAAGAAGTGGGAGATAGTCAAGATACATCTTATGCCTTAGTAGTGGAAACATGTTTGATGGCTAGTTCTGCCCAGTCTTGGGTAGTAGATACAAGAGCCACAGACCATGTTTGATGCATCTCGCAGGCATTCCTGTGAACTAGACTACTTAAGGAAGACGAGAGTTCCTTTTTTGGGCAATGCTACAAAAGTGGCGGTCGTTGCAGTGGGATATATGCAGTTGAAGATCACTTCTTTTGTTCTAGTATTGAGAGATGTTTTGTTCGTGACCAGTTTTAGAAAGAATTTAATTTTGGTTTCTAAAACGATGCAGTGTAGATATTTAGTTTCCTTTGATGATTATATAACTATCAAGATGGGAATTATGTTATCTGCACAAGCACGATGGTAAACAACTCATATACTATATCTGCGCAGCCTAAGTAACAAACTTCAACTTTTAACTTATCGACTAACTCCAAGAAGAGAAACACTTCTTGTCTTTCATTGAATGATACATATCTTTGGCACTTAAGACTTGAACATATTAACCTTAGAGGATTCAAAAGCTAGTGGAACATGGGTCTTTTAGGGTCAAAGGATTCAAAAGCTAGTTGATTCATAACCTTATCGTCGAATGATAAACTCCAAGCTGAGCCATACCCTACTTGTGAATCTTGCTTGGAAGGTAAAATGACCAAGAGACCGTTCAGGATCAAAGGAAATAGAGCCCAAGATGTGTTGAATATCATTCACTCCGACGTTTGTGGTCCAATGACGACCCAGACCAGAGGTGGCATGAAGTATTTCATCATCTTCATTGATGATTAATCGAAATATGGATATGTATAATTGATGCAAGTACAAGTTATATTCCTTTTAGAAATTTAAGGAATTCAGGGTACTTGTGGAGAATCATTAGAAAAAAAATATCAAGTGTATGCGTTCTTATCGCAAAGGCGAATACCTCAGTGCTGAGTTTTTGAACCACTTGCCAGAAGCAGGGATTCAATCCCAGTTAACTGCACCGGGTATTCCCTAGCAAAATGGAGTAGCAGAAAGACGAAATAGAATGCTTGTGGAGATAGTAAGATCTATGATGAGTTATGCAGAGTTGTCCATTTCGTTTTGGGGATATGTCCTAGAGACGATAGTTTATACATTGTACTTGGTAACATCCAAGTCGGTCCCTAAGACACCGATTGAGCTGAGGACAAGGCATCAGCCCAGTCTAAGACATCTCAAGGTGTGGTGTTGTCCAGCACACATGCTCAAAAGAATGATGCCGACAAATTGGAACCTCGTATTGACTTGTGTTTGCTCGTGGGTTATCCTAGAGAGACAATAGAGTGAGAGTTTTATAGTCTCAGAGATCGAAATGTCGTGATCACCACTCACGCTCGATTTCTAGAAGAAGACTTTGTGAACAACTATTTCGACAAAAATTGTTTCTAGTCGCTCGCAATTTAAAACGAGATCATCTAGCAATGATAAGCCATCTCAAGTCGTATTCTCAAGGAAGACTTAACAGGGCAATTCGATTCTTTGTTCATGAAAGCAATAAAAAGAATTTGTTGGAGATTTTATAACTAGACGAAGAATATAAATAAAAAAAGCAAATTAAACCTAATCTAATAGAATGCAACGAGTAAACAAAATACCTATCTAAGAAAACGAGATGTGAATTCAAGAGAAAGCAAGTAACTTGGAATTTGAAATCAACAAGAATGTTGAAAGAAATTTGGAAATCGTAAATGAAATAAGAAACCGAAAGTATAAACAATTAAATGAATGAAATCAATAAACGAAAGCTAGAATAATAAAAAGGAAACGAACTTGATTAATAACTAGAAGAGGTTTGAATCCACAAGAGAAATCTGGAAATGGAATATGAAACGGAATGTTGCAATCGGCTAACCTTCAAGTACGAAATCTAAAGCTAAAGAGAACTAACTAGAAATCAAAGTCTTGACCCTCGAATGTAGGTCGAGACGTGCTAAAACTATGAAGGAAAAATGTCTGGAAGTAGTGCTGAGAAGTGGCGTTGAAAAGGGTCTTGAAAAATGTGCCAAAGGTGATGTTTTTCGAATGAGAAACTCGCCAAGTATATATAGCCTAGAGGGTAGGTCAGCGGCCACTTAGAGGTCAGCGACCGCTGACCCGGGTGGTTCCACATCCTACGTGAGGGCCGTTGGCCCAGACTTAGCATTGGCTCGGCCGTGGCACGCTAAGGCCTAGTCAGCGGCCGCTTAGAGCTATGCGACCGCTGACTAGTCCTCTCGGCACTAGACTTCATTCTTTCGCCATTTCTCGATCTTTTCTCGTCTCTTTTCCAATTTCAACACTCATTCCTAAAACATAAATTGAACCAAAACACCATGTAACGAGGGAAAATAACACGAATAAAGATACGGAAACTACGAGTTTAGACGAACAAAAAGAGGCTAAAGTACCCCTCCACACACAAAACCTTGCTTGTCTTCAAGCATAACTTAGTATAAACTATCGATAAGGAAAAATCTATTCACGACATGCATTCTTGACAAGACTTCAAATCATTCCAAAATCGATCTTCATATCATCATGTCACGTCACATCGAGATCATAGAAGCAAGTAGATCATTTAGACTAGATCATAATCAATTCGAATAACACAAAACAATGATGCACAAGGTATTATTGAGATCACATAACTGGCTATAGTTTTTATCCATCATAATAGTGTGTCTTTCTCCTTTCTTTTTCTTTCTTTTCAACATGGGGAATATTAAGGACAATGTTCACCGGGTGAGTACTCCGAATGTTCGAGTTTTCCCGGTATGGTTTTCCATACCCATCTCTTTTATAGTTTTGGATTATTGATTAAAAGAGCAGGGTAGAATCCTTATTTATCCCAATATTTTACGAACTAAAAAAGATAATTTAGAATAATTGTCAAGTTATATGGTCATTGTCGCGAGGTGTGAATGATTAGGGGTTTCCTAATGTATCCTCACGTGGTTTCCCGTGCTCATGGTTCCCATAGAAGCAGAGACCTCTTGATAAAGTTCGATTTTCCATATAGAACAAGGATACGCAATAAGTGGTCATTAATAACTAACCAATTGAATCAATCAATTTATACCATCATGCATCACAATCTCGATCATTCTACTAAGATCAATAATCTGGTCATAATGTTCGACACATTCCTAGTTCATATATGATTCACAACATGACTCAATTTAAATCAATCAAGGTTTTCAAATCACATCTAATATTAAACATATGCCACGCCTCGATTCAACCACGATGTATCAAGACAAAGTAGCTCTAAAACAATCAAAATTTTGCATACCAATAGACACTAAAACAAAACGACGAATGCACGCATGAAAAAGACACCCCTCCCCCCCTACAAAGATAGATCAATTCCCTCATTGCGGAAAGTAAAGATCTAAAGAATATGGATAGAAAATACGTCCATGAAATGCGGCATTCGAAGCAACAAAACAGAAAGAAAACCTGAAAAAAAGAATGAAAAATGAAAATTAGCCGATCACACATTAACATACGAAAAGGAATAAAGTAATAAAAATGGGAAATAGCGTGGGTTACCTACCATGAAGCGCTTCTTTTACGTCACTAGCTTGACGAGATAGCTCAATCAACAAAGGTTGTCAAATTTGGGGTTTGACTCCACAACTTCAGGCATTGAGTCATTCTCGATATATGTTTTAACTCGATGTCAATTTACTCGAAATGACACTTTTCCCTTTTTAGCATGTGGTGCATCGCCCGTTGATGGTTGAAATTTTCGGAGAATGAGCGGGCCAATCCTTTGGGATTTGATTTTGCTAGGGCGTGCTTGAAGTCCGATGTTTGGGCGCATGAGGGCCTCCGCATAGGTGAGTGAGAAAGTGGGCCGAGAGAAGGAGTCAGCGGCCGCTGTGATGTCAGCGATCGCTGGCTCGGGAGGGAGGTGTTGTTGCGCGCTGGCGCGCGATGGTTGCTGGGTCAACGGTCAGACCATGCCTCTTGTAATATCTTTTCGCGCCCCTATACGCAGGTGCTGAGTCCCCGCGGTCACTGACCTGGTCTCTCGTCGGGCCTCGTTCGTCCTTCAAAACCTCTATTCTTTCGGTCCTCCTTGGCGTGTCCAAGCCCTTCTTTTGAGCCACGTCCTTACTATGAAAAGCCTGCAGCTTAGATTTCTTAACAAAAAGGTTAGTAGTATCTATATAGCACGTATTAATAAAATCGACAGAATGTGCGGTGTGATTTTGGTGAGTAGAAAAAGATACTTCCTCGTCAAGGATAGACATTTAATTGGTACTATTCTTGATATCAATAATAGTATTTGTGGTAGCTATAAACGGTTTTCCTAGGAGTAATGTATGCTTGACTCCGTCCTCACGCACATCTCTTATCTCAAGGACAAGAAAATCAACATGAACGATTAGTCCACAAATTTTAACAAGAACATCATCGATTATTCCTCGAGGGTATCTCACAGATCTATCAGCTAATTGTAAGCACATGCGAGTAAGTTTCAATTTACATAATCCTAATTGTTTAAAAATAGAATAAGATATAAGATTAATTCCAGATCCTAAGTCTAGCATGCCAGATGCCACCTTACCATTGCCTAAAGTGATGTTGATAACGAAGCTACATGGATCGCGTCGTTTAGGAGGTAATGGTTGTCGCATGATAGTACTCGCCACTTCGGAGACTGTCACCAACTCTTGATCATCGAGTTTCTTCTTCTTTGAGATAATTTCCTTGAAGAATTTGACATAAGAGGGGATATTCTTGATCACTTTGAGGAGTGGAACGTTCACCGTTACTTTGGATAACATCTTATAAAGTTCTGCGAACTGCTGATCGCTTTTAACATTCCTTAGCCTGCTGGGATAAGGAATGGGCGGGATATATGGATTTACCGCCTTGTGAAGCTCCTCATTGGGCTACTTTCTCTCCACTTCAGGTGGTGGTCCGTCCTCCTCGTCACTTTCGGTTTTGGACGTCTTTCCCTCGCTTTTGACTTGGGACCGCATCTCCATCTTGTTATCCACCTCCTTGTCATCCCTTAGGACGGACACTGCTTGCACTTGATGGGGTTGTTGTCCTTGTCCCGAAATTTTTCCCTTCTGCTGGTTTTGCTACAATTGGTTAACAGCGCCAGAAATTTATCCCATAGCCGTCTCGAGGCTCTTAATTGTGGCGTCTTGGGCCTCTCGAGCCTTCTTTCTCTCTTACATAAATGCGGCCAAACTGTCTTCAATAGATGATCTTTGGGGCGGGGTAGGTTGATGTGGATGTTGTTGCACTGGTGGCGGATATAACTGTTGTTGTGGGGGAAAATACTGTGGTTGCGGTGGATAGAACTGCTGCTGTTGATGCTGAGGGTGAAATTTATGGGCCGATGGCCGTCTATTTTGGAAATTTTGTGATCCATGCCCTTGGAATTGGGGTTTCCACCTTAAGTTTTGTTGAGGTTGAGGCTGGGGTGGGAATCCTTGCGCCGCATAAATCTCAGCTTGTCTTTCGAGTGTCATCTCTCCCATTCGCGGACATCCCACCACAATGTGGCTAAAGTCGCCACAAATACCGCATGGCTCAGGTGCATGTTGCTGAACAGATGGTGATGGGAGTCAGTTCATCTTCAATTCTTGTAGCTCCTGCGTCATCTCCACCATTTGCTTCTTAAGATCGGGAGTGGCGATTACTGCATTGGCCTCCATTGGTCTCAGTTGAGAGTATTTTTGTTGCGAACTTGCGGCTAGTGTCTCAAAGATCTCATTCATCTCATCCGCCGTCTTGACTGCAATGTTTCCTCCCGCTGAACTGTCCACCATGACTTAAGTAGTCTGGAGCAGGCCATCAAAAAAGAATTGGCATAGCATCTCCGGTTCCATCTGATGGTGAGGGCACTATTGAAGTAGCTCCTGGAATCTCCCCCACGCCTCATGGAATGGCTCGTCGTGGGCTTGCGCGAAGTTCATTATCTTAGTATGTACCGCTTGAGTTTTATGATGCGGATAGTACTTCAACATGAACTTCTCACAAACCAATGCCCAAGTAGTGAGTGATCCGGGTTGAAGAGATAAGAACCAAGATTTGGCCCTATCTTTCAACGTGTAAGGAAAACACTTCAACTTAAGTTTATCCTCCGTCTGTGAGTGAAGCGGGAAAGTTTGCACCACCGTGCAATATTCTTGGATGAATGTCAAAGCTTCTTCACTCGGGTGTCCATTGTATGTCGAGAGCAGTGATTGGTGGTGTGGCTTCAATTCATAGTTTCAGACTGCGGTGTCGAGAACAATGGTTGAAGTAGCAGTAGCGCCGAACTTGGGCCTAGTGAAGTCCCCCATATAGCGCGGTCTCTCGTCCGCATTCTCATTGGCCATCCCTTCGAATAAACGCGATAACAAAAATTTGTCAATGTGCTCAATGTCTTCTTCTACAGTGGCTAGGATCGCACGTTTTATGTTTATGTTATCGATGAAGGGCGTCAACGGCTTTCTAGCACTACGGCGACCTTGCATACACAGCACTCAACAAAAACTTTACGCTTACTACAATATAGAAGAAAGAAGTAAACATAATAAATAAAAATAAAATATTAAATATAAAAAGAAAAAGAACAATGAATTAAATCGCCTAAAGCCTGGGGTCAGCGATCGCTAGCCTGGACTTGGCGCTAGCTCAGTGCTTGGCTCGGTCGTGGCACGCTAAGGCCTAGTCTGCAGCCGCTTAGAGCTACGTGACCGCTGACTAGTTCTCTCGGCACTAGACTTTATTCTTTCGCCATTTCTCGTTCTTTTCTCATCTCTTTTCCAACTTTAACACTCGTTTAGGCTAGTGATCCAGAAACATAAAATGAAACATAAATAGAGTCAAAAGACCATGTAACAAGGGAAAATAACACGAACAAAGATACGGAAAATACGAGTTTAGACGAACAAAATGAGGTTAAACAACAACCACAAGCCCATAAGTAAGATAGTTCTTGAGGAAATGAGAACTATAGCTTGTCCAAATTTAAATGAAACGCAACGACCACCAACACCAACCCAAACACTTGTACCACCTGTAGTGGAGTCTCGTCGTAGTGGTAGGGTTGTTCGTCAACCCGTTTGATTCACTGGAGTGGGAGAGGCATCTGATTCAGTCCCAGGACTAGATGAATTGGACCCATAGAATTTTGACGAAGCAGTCTAAGACAAGGACTGTCACCTCTGGCAAGAAGTGATGGAGTCTGAACTGCAATCCATGGTAGACAAGGAATTATATGAACTAGTTGATTTGCCCGAAGGCTGCAAGGCCAGTGGGAGTAAATGGATCTTTAAACGGAGATGAGGAACTGATGGTAACGTCGTTGTCTTCAAGGCTAGACTAGTAGCTAAGGGCTATTCAAAAGGAAGGTATCGATTACGATGAGACCTTCTCACCAGTAGCTATGCTCAAGTCTGTTCGTATACTCTTGTCAGTAGCAGCACATATGGATTGGGAATTATGGCAAATGGTTGTCAAGACAGCTTTCCAAAATGAAAGTGTTGAAGAAAATATCCATATGCAACTACCTGAGGGCTATGCAGTTCAAGGAAAGGAACACATGGTGTGGAAGTTTAAGAAGCCCATCTATGGACTTTAGCAAGCCTCATGGTGATGGAACCTTTATTTTGATCAGGTTATCAAGTCCTATGAATTTGATCAGTGCCCTGACAAAAGCATGTGTGTACAAGAAGTGTGAGGGGAAGACAATTGTTTTCTTGATGCTGTACATAGATGACATTTTCTTGATCGAAAGTGTCAAGAAGATGTTGTCGGATGTTAGAGCATACCTGTCCAATCAATTCGATATGATGAATATGGGAGAAGCAAGATACATTCTAGGGATTAGGGTCATTCGTGATCGAAAAAAGAGAATTTTGTGCCTATCTCAAGAGTTCAATATCGAGACTATACTTAGACGCTTTAGCATGCAGGATTCCGAGAAGAGTTTCTTACTTTTCAAACATGAATCATACTTTCTTAGGACATGTGTTCTAAGACACATGTAGAGAAAGAGGAGATGAGACAAATACCTTATGCTTCTTGAGTAGGTAGTTTCATGTATGCTATTATGTGTACTAAGTCGGATATCTGCTTTGCCGTAGGCATAGAGCAAGATATAAGTCTAACCCAAGAAAGGATTAATGGATGACAGTAAAGAACATACTCAAGTATCTTAAACGGACTAGGGAGTGTTGTTTGGTTTACTAGTCGGACAACCTTTATCCTTTGGGTTAAACAGATTCTGATTTATAGACGAACCGAGATTTGAGGAAATTGACCTCTAGTTATGTGTTTACTTTGAGATGCGGAGCCATGACATGGAGGAATGTGAAGTAGAAATGCATCACGGACTCCACCATGGAAACTGAATATGTGGTCGTGACAAAGGCTTCAAAGGAAGCGGTTTGGTTTAGGAGCTTCTTGATGGATCTAGATGTGATTCCGAGTATGCCTTCGAGTATCACGGTTCAATGTGATAACTCAGGTACAATGACAAACTCAAGGGAACCACGGATCCTCAAGGCAAGCAAACACATTGTGAGAAAGTACCATATCATTTCAGATATAGTAAGAAGGGGCGAAGTAGTAGTGTTCAAGGTAACGTCGGATTATAACCTGACTAATCCTTTAAAGAGCATGAACGGTAAAATGTTGGAGAGGCACTTAGAGGGATTTGGGTTGAGACGTGTAGTGGACCTACTTTAGGTATAAGTGGGAGATTTGTGATGTCATGCGACACAGATTGTATACTCTAAAGCATGTTTGAGTGTAAGTGGGAGATTGTTAGAGTTTGTATACCTCAAAGCATGCTTTATGCTTGGACGATGTATCAAACCTATTTTCAATTTCACTTTAATGAGAATAAATGTTTCTATCATTAGTTTTTTATTTATTATTATTTTATATATTGAATTTCAAACAAGTCCATTTATTACAATTGTAAACTGTGTGGTGGATCGATAATCACGGAAGGTCGCACAGTCGGCTCCTTTGTAATATAAAGCCATAGTCCAGACAGACTTGGACAGGTAATCGGTAAAGGCTGCGATATCATTTCGATGCGACTGACCTTAGCACGCAGAATGATGTCGGTATGTATAAGCGGTTACACATGTTTTGCATATACAAATTGAGTGGTATCACAGTGAGATAAGTTCTAACGTGCTGATACTTAGAACGAGGTCTCAAAAATTAATTCATTTCTTAATCTGCGATGATGATATTAGTATAGGCGGTTGATTATACGCTGCTTTGATTCATCAATGCTTGCGAGTTTTTCGTAACTCTAAATAGTGAAGTTTTGGGTAGTAGTCATTGGCTTAGCCAGAAGTGCTCGACTGTCAGTCGTACAGAATCGCGTATCGGTGACACGAGTTGATAAATCCGCGTGAGGCGTTTAGAAAGGTTTATTACATAAGACACCCGGCCGGTTGGAAATTTATTTCATATGTAGTATTAAAGGTCTAAACCGGATTACTCACGAATAAATATATTAATTAATTATGAGTAATCAACAAACTTAATTAATTAATGGATTTAGAAAATCTTAAATGCGGAAAATAATTAATGACAAAAGGGTTATGTCCGTAATTCGTATGAATCAAGATGAGTTCAATATTTATCCTATAGTGGTGTCGATAAATATTTATAATAGAACTACTCTTTGTTGCATTTACATGGAGTAATTAATTGGAGGACAATATAATTTAAATTAATTAATTTAAGTCTAAAGGTTGGGCCAACCAATTATTAAATTCAATTAGGCCCAAAAGGAGACTTGAAAATTTGTTTAATCTAATTATGGATTTGTGCAAGCCATATTAATTTTAAATATAATTCAAATTTGAATTTGAATTTTTGTTGTAACTACAAGAGATAAAGAGGGGATTATAGTTCTATTATTTGAGATCTAATTCATTCTCCTTAGAAGCCCTATCCTAGACCAGCT
The DNA here is from genome assembly GCA_026898415.1 of Leonotis leonurus. Classification (NCBI taxonomy): domain Eukaryota; kingdom Viridiplantae; phylum Streptophyta; class Magnoliopsida; order Lamiales; family Lamiaceae; genus Leonotis; species Leonotis leonurus. Next base: position 173,653 of record JAPKLX010000301.1, on the reverse strand, counting down.
TAAGAAGTATAGAGTTCACCACCATATGTCTGCGGCATACCACCGCCAAACCAATGGGCAAGCTTAAGTCTCCAACCGCATTGTGAAGAACATTCTGAGGAAGGCAGTTGGCGAGACAAGGAATGACTGGAGTGACCACCTTGATGACGCACTTTGGGCATACAGGACAGCTTACAAGACTAACTTTGGAATGTCTCTATACTGCATGGTATATGGTAAGCTTTTCTATTTACTAGTTGAATTGGAGCACAACGCATTTTGGGCAGCGAGCAGGATCAATCAAGATTGTGATGAAGCTGTTGAAGGAAGAAAACTGAGTTTGGAATAGTTAGAGGAGATACGACTTGAGGCCTATGACAATGCCGCCTTGTACAAGAAGAAGCTAAAGAAGTGGCATGACCACATAGCCGAGGAAGAAGATTTGACAAACGTGAGTTGGTGTTTTTATATGAGAACCGTCTTAGGTTTGCATCTGGCAAGTTATCCACCAAATGGAGAGGCTCATACATGGTCTTGGAGTATTACCCTATTGTCTCTGTAGACATTCAAGATTTCAAGACCAAAACAATATTCAAAGTCAGTGGAAATAGGCTCAAGGCCTATTATGGATATCGCCCTGGAAAGAAAGTCATAGACCTTGCCCCTGAAGGTCCCATTGAAGAAGCTTGATCAAGAATCAGCACTACGTCAATGCCAACGATGTTAAATCAAGGCGCTGGCGAGGAGGCAATCTGGTATTTTAATTGCTTTTCGTTTTTTCTTTTTATTTTATTTTGTTTTATCTTAGTGTGTTTCATTTTTACTTTTAGCCCAAGAACCAAATTGACCCATTCTAACACATTGCCTTGACCACAGTGTGTGAGTGGAGGGCAATAAGGTTCCTAACTTGAGACTCATCTTGACCAACTCAAGGAAAGAAATTTTTCCGCTCAAGAAAACCCTAGTTTTGCCTTGTGCAGGAAAGGCATCGAGGAGGGAGAAGATAAAATGGCCCGGACGACTTTTGCGATACAAAAGTAACTATCGCACATGTCAGCGCGTCAGTGAGGCCATCGAGTACATGCCGCCTGCCAACCTACTCCACTTTATAACCGCCATACCCCCTCCCCACCTCGGACGTTACACACTCTCTCTAATCCTCATCTCTACAGCTTCCAACATCTTTTACCTTAACTTCCATCATACCCACCTTTCTCTCTCTCATTCACTCTTCATCGCAACACCAAACACCTTCCCCACTCTCCCACTCTCTCAGCAAATTCCCCCCCCCCCTCCTATGGTCCTAACTCGTCTGAAAAATAAGCTAAGGAAAACTGCTATCAGCGGCTCTGTGGATTTAACCCTCGACGACGAACAAGATACTCTGGTACACAAGAGAATAGTGGCGAAGAACAAGGGCGAGACCAGCAGCCAACCATCCTCAATCGCGATTGAAACTCAGCCTCCACCAGAGAACACCACCACTGAAGCACCTCTAATGGTGACACCTAAGAACCCTATGGAGGCGGAACCTGTTTTGCAGCCAATGAAGGAAGTTTCCCAAAAGCTTCCCACAGAGGGCAGAGCAGAGAAACACCCCACCCACCACCGAAAGAAACCAAGAAAGAGATGGAGGAGGAAGCATAAGGAGATGAAGAAGAAGAAGAAGCCCCGAAGAAGGAGAAAGTCAACGACATGGAAGTGCATCAGCCGAAGGTAGCGAGCCAGAAAGAAAGTTATAGCAAAACGCAAGAAGAGGTGGAGGAAATCTCCTCAGAGGAGAAAACTCTACCAAAGTCAAGGTTTAAGACAATGGTCAAGAAGGAGAAGGTAACATCGGCTAGGAGGACTAGGCCAAGGAATACAGAGGTCAAGGCAGCAGCAGATCTGGAGGGAAGGGAATTTGTGGTCCCCAAGACCATCAATTTTGCCTTTCTCAAGCAGCTAGAAATCGAGGAACAAGTCAGGGAGCTTTTCAAGATAATAGGATGTGAGAAGTTCTTTGACTGAGAAACCACTACCTACGGTGACCAGGTCAGGGAATTTTTCGGTAGTGTCAAGGTTGATGTCGAGACAGGAAGCATCCCAAAGTTTGATGGAGTTTCCACTACTGGGTAAGCAACAGATTGTAGCACTAGAGGACTTTATGTGGTCCTGGGCATGATAGAGTTCAGAGACAAGTTCAACCCCGAGTACAGACAAGCAGTCAAGGTGGTACTGAATGTGACCAAGGAAAAATGGAACATAATGTGGGAAGGATTGGCCCAGACGAAGAATTTCAAGGGCAGTGAGTCAAAGGCATCTGTCTTGGTGGATCCCATGGTCAAGATATGCCATGGCATCTTGGCGATCAATCTATTCGGCAAGAAGGACAACAGCAATATAGAGTCCCAGAGTGAGCTCTTTTTCCTCTGGGCAATGGAGAAGAAGCAACGCCTGAGCTTTTCTTCTTTCGTGGTGACCCATATTAGGAACGTCTTGTCCAAGACAATGCAGAGGTTGTCCCTTTCTCATCTCCCGACGATGATTTCCAAGCAGTTCGGCTTGCTCAAGGCAGATTACGATAGACCCCAAGAACGTGAGGATCACTTTGAAACAGAAACACTAACCCGCATGTTTACCCTTGAAGATGACGCAGATGGAAAGCTCCAGATAGTTGATGACCCAATTAAGAAGCCCCTGGTGAACCCGACCAAGAGTTCAGCCAAGCCAGCCAGATCCAGCTCACCCGATTCACCAACCAAAGATTTAGCAACATACTTGATCCATAACGACAAGGCCATGAGGAGGATACAAGAGGCCCAGTTGGCGTACTTTGAGCATGTGGGATTCAGGTATCCCCCTGTTCTCCCGTAACTTCAGTCATCCCAATTTTATTTTTAGTTTTTTGTTTTTAATTTTTATTTTTTGTTTTTATTTTAGTAAGAGTCCTGTTAGGGGAACTTGACTGCTCTAACACATTGCCAAAGGCAAAGTGTGTGAGTGGGAAGGGTTCCCACCTATGTTTAGGTTAGAGAGTCTGTTTTTATTTTATGTCTAGATTCATGTCTTGCCAGCATGTTGTGTATATATCTTGAGCATGATAAGTTGTAGGAAGTTTTGACGTATGATTCAAGCATGTTCTAGAATAGTTAGGGATGATAGAAATACAATCTTGTGAGCATGTATATGTTAGGGTCTGTATACCTCAAAACATATTTTATGCTTAGATGATGTATCAGACTTATTTTAAATTTCACTTTAATGAGAATAAATGTTTCTATTATTGGTTTGTTATTTATTATTATTATATTGAATTGCAAACAAAGTCCATTAACTGCAATTGTAGACTGTGTGGTGGATCGATGATCACGGAAGGTCGCACAGTCGGCTCCTTTGTAATATAAAGTCACAGTCTAGACAGACTTGGACAGTCTAGTCAGTGAACTACGATATCATTTGATGCAAGAGCCGACCTTAGCCCGCAAAATGATGTCGGTATGTATAAGCTGATACACATGCTTTGCGTATACATATTGAGAGGTTTCACAGTGAGATAAGTTCTATCGTGTTGATATTAGAACGAGGTCTCGAAAATGAGTTCATTTCTTAATCATTGACGATGACATTAGTATAAGCAGTTGATTATACACTTCTTTGATTCATCTATGCTTTTGAGTTCTTCGTAACCCTAAACAGTATGTCTTGGGTGGTAGTGATTGGCTTAGCTAAAAGTGCTCGATTGTCAGTCATGCAGAATCACGTCTCAATTAATACGAGTTGATTAAACCCACGTGAGGCGTTCAGAAAGATTTTATTGCATAAGAAATCGGCCGGTTGAAATTTATTTCGTATGTAATAATTAAGGTCTAAACCGGATCACTCACGAATAAATATATTAATTAATTATGAATTGTCAGCACAGGTGCACGACAGGCCCAGGCCACGACACAACGCCAGGCGGGCACTGGCATAGGGCACACGCGAGGAGGTTCGAAGGCTGTCGAGCGGCATCGGGCTAGGCGCGCACTGGCCAAGTGATGTACGCGCGATGCAGAGCGGGACGGGGCGCGTCACAGGCGCCAGGTATGCGCTAGGCGCGCTAAGCGCGGGCGCAAGGGGCCCACCGCGTGCGGGGTAAGTTCCAGCGTCCGCAGGCGCTGACCCTCACCCATGCTCGACAGTAGCGCTACACCCTCGGGCAGGCCCTCGGCTGCTTTGGCTGTGGACGAGGTGGACCCTGGGCTAGTCCGACCAGATTTCAAAATTTGAATTTTGAATATTTTTTTGGATATTTAAAGCACGATTTAAATTTACAATTCGAAGGAGATGAAGACAAAGAAGATCGAGAATTTAAAATTTAAATTCGTTAGTTTTAGGAATTAGTTAGATTTTATTCTATTATGAATTGGATGTAATTATTTGTCTTATTATGTGCTTATTTGTTATAATTTGGCTTTTTTATTTGCTATTTATTATGGAGATTTTGTCTAATTTGATATTCCATGATTTTAATGGAGATCCTATATGTTCTAGACATTTCATAATATGTGATTATCCATGTTAAAATATTTTTTTTAAATAAAATGACTAAATGATAATTGTAATGCATTTTATGAATTTAATTTGTTAAGGTTACATATGGTCTTCATGAAACGGTCTTTTCGTGAAGTAGCTTGTTTTGATTCCATGTGGGATCGCATTTTACCAATTCACGTGGTAAGACTTCTCTAAGATGGCTGTAAGATTTTAATTGATGGCGATATGACCCCTCCGCTTTGGGCTTATTAAAGTTAATTAATCTCTTTGGTGTCTGGCTCATGGTATAACTTAGGTGTAATATAGCAGTTATAGCAGCACTGTGCGGCCTCTGACTGTTGAGTTATATGACCAGCAAAATCGTTATAAATTGATTGTGTAATTGATCACATTGCGTGGCTTGCATGATTTATTTTAAACATTATGTTCAAAGCATGTTTTCTTTAAGGTTTTGATTATCTGCGTTTGAGCATGTTATTTATGATAGTTTATTTGATTTATTCTCAGTTCTATTAAGCATGACTTTCAATCCACTTGCCTCGATTCATGAAAAGAATCGCCTTGAGATGGATAATTATATTCACTGGAAAAGGAATTTGGAAATTATCCTCACTGCTGACGATATTAAGTTCGTCCTTGACGATCCATGTCCGCCAGTTCCTCCTGATAACGCATGTGCCAATGCGATGGCCAAATATGATATGAGGATGCGTTCTAACAAGATGGCGAGGTTTTACATTATGGCTTCCATAAATAATATCTTGTAGCATCGACACGAGAACATGAAAATATCTGCTCATATCATGTTTAGCCAGCATGAGATGTTCGGTACACAGAGCATGTTGGCAAAGCAAGGGGCCATACGCAATGTGATGAACATCTCTATCTGAGCGAGATCGATACTCTCGGTGGTAAAATTGAAAAAGAGTCTCAGATTGATATCGTTCTTCAAAGCTTACCATTGAGCTTTGAGTTTTTCCGGGTCAACTACATCATGAACATAAATGATTATACATTGATGGAACTACTGGCTGAGCTGCAAACAGTGGAAGCTATTGTGAAAGCCCAACCCAAGACTGCGTTAGTAGCAGCAGCTGCTCCGACATTTTCTAGCAACCCTAGAAAGGGTAAGGACAATAAGAAGGGAGCACCGAAGAATGCTAAGAAGAGGAAGACGACATGTGGGACATTGGACAGCGGTAAAGAACATACTCAAGTACATTAAACGGACTAAGGATTACTGTTTGATTTACCAGGCTAATTCATTATGCCCTTTTGGTTACACCGACTTCGATTTTCAGATGGATCAGGACTCAAGGAAGTCAACCTCAGGGTATGTGTTTACTTTGGGAGGCGGAGCCGTGACATGGAGGAGTGTGAAGCAGAAATGCATCACGAACTCTACCATGGAAGCTGAGTATGTGGCCGCATATGAGGCCGCAAAGCAAGTAGTTTGGCTGTGGAGCTTCTTGATAGACCTAGATGTGATTCCGAGTATGCCGGCGAGTATCACGATTTATTGTGACAACTCTAGTGCAGTGGCAAACTCGAGGGAACCACGGGCCCACAAGGCGAGTAAACACATTGAGAGAAAATATCACATCATCCATGATATAGTAAGAAGAAGCGACATAGTGGTGACAAAGATTGCGTCGAAGGACAACCTGACAGATCTCTTCACAAAAAGCCTGAACGGGAAGATGTTTGAGAGGCATGTAGAGGGATTAGGAGTACGATGTGTTATAGACCTGCTTTAGGTATAAGTGATAGAGTTATATGTCATGCGACACATATTTGTATACTCTAAAGCATGTTTGAGTATAAGTGGGAGATTGTTAGGGTTTGTATACCTCAAAGTATACTTTATGCTTAGATGATATATCAGACTTGTTTTCAGTTTCATTTTAATGAGAATAAATGTTTTTATCATTGGTTTGTTATTTATTATTATTATATATAGAATTGCAAACAAGAAAATTTACTACAATTGTAGACTGTGTGGTGGATCGATGATCACAGAAGGTAACACAGTCAGATCCTTAGTAGCATAAAGTCATAGTCTAGACAGATTTGGACTGTCTAGTCGGTAAAGGCTGCGATTTCACTTGATGCGAGAGCTGACTTTAGCCCGCAGAATGATATCAGTATGTATAAGCTGATATACATGTTTTGCGTATACGTACATATTGAGAGGTTTCACAATGAGATAAGTTCTGCATGCTGATATTTAGAACGAGGTCTCAGAAATTAGTTCATTTTTTAATCTGTGACGATGACATTAGTATATGCGGTTGATTATACGATGTTTTGATTCATCTAAGCTTGCGGGTTTTTCTTAACCCAAAACAGTTATGCCTTGGGTTGTAGTGATTGACTTAGCTTGAAGTGTTCAACTGTCAGTCGTACAAAATCGCGTTTCGGTGACACGAGTTGATTAAATCCGCGTGAGGCGTTGAAAAATGTTTATTACATAAGAAACCTGGCTGGTTGCAATTTATTCTGTATGTAATTATTCACTCACGAATAAATGTATTAATTAATTGTGAGTTGTCAGCAAACTCAATTAATTAATGGATTTAGAAAATCTTAAATGCGGGAAATAATTAATGACAAGAGGGTTACATCCGTAATTTGAATGGATCAAGATGAGTTCAATATTTATCCTATAATGAAGTTGATAAAAATTTATATTAAATTAATTAATTTAAGTCTAAGTTGCACAAAATAATTAATAAATTTAATTGGTTTCAAAAGTGCTTTGAAAATTAATTTAATTAAATTATAAATTTGACCAAGTCAAAATTAATTTTTTCTCTGTTTGACCTACACCCAGCTATGGAACTAGAAGAAATCACCCTCTTGGACCAAAATAATTCAAAAAAATATATATATTTCAATATAGGATATAAAACGTGAACATTCGGATACATGGTTCAATTTTGTCTAAAAAATCAAACCAAACCAAATTAATAAAAATGGATCGAAAAAGATAGTTCAACCAAACAAAAAATTAACTAGACCAAACTAACAAAATTTATTTTGATTTAGTTCGATTTATCCAAATATTTTATTTCGTAACTTATTCCATTCAATTTTAAAATAATTAATTAAAAAAAATAATCATTCATTTATATCTTCAATAGTTATCATGTACTAAAAAATTAAAAATCTAAATTAAAAATTATAATCACAATACTTAAATTATTAAAATATTCTCATATATCTTCAATAGTTTCAAATGATAATAAACATTATAAATTTATTGAATTTCATAGTTTGTAAATCTAGAAAAATTAAAATAAAAATGAAGTGAATAAATTATCACATTTAATTTATTAAATAATTTTAAAATTTAAATTATATTATAAAATATAATAAAATTATATATGATAAAATAATTTTATTTGATAAAAATAAATTATATTTTAATATTAAAAAATAATTCGATTTTTGTATATTCTTTTGATTTGGTTTTATCTAAATCCTATTCAAATCTAATTAGAATTTGATTTTGAAATAAAATCCAACCAATCAAATATTTGAGTTTGATTAATTTTGCTCACACCTACTAAAACGTGTATGCTATGTTATAACTAGGGGTGTAATCGAATCGAACTGAACCGAATACTGTCACGCTCGAGTTCGGCTCGATTAAAAATTCGAAGGCTCGAGTTCGGTTCGAGTTTTGAAAAAACTTGAGTTCAGTTCGATAAATGAATCTTTATATAATTAGCAAAGAAAAATAGCAAAGAAAAAAATATTGAATAATTAGTTTGGAGTCTAGGAATGACTAATACTTTTGATTAGAGAGGAATGACTAATACCTCTCCTAATGGAATGGTAATTCCAAACGGAATGTCGATTCCTAATCACAATACGAACCAAGCAAATGAATGGAATGGAGGAAGGAATGGTCATTCCATTCCACCCTCCATTCCATCATACCAATCACCTCCTTAGACTCTTCATGGCAGCCCGCATGCCCGGTGTTACCATCATGAACGAAGAAGTTAATAGAGGGCAGAGGACAGCAGAAACTATGGTGGTAGGGAAAATATTCGGAGAGTGGCAAGTTAACCGTGAAACTTTGAAAACCCAGCTACCACGAATAGTTCAATAGAGAGGACGGGTGCATATTGAATTTGTTGGACATAACCGTTTTGTGGCAAACTTGTCCTTGGAATCTGATAAAAAGAGAGCCCTTGAGGGAGGGCCATGACACTTGTTTAATAATTTTATGATCATAAAACAAATGGGAGCACTTGAAGATCTATCGATGGTTGAATTCAATGAGGTCTCCTCCCTGTTGATCCAATGCCACAACCTGCCGCTCGCTTGCATGGAGTTTAATATTTTACATCGCATAGGCGAGCAGGTGGGTAGAGTTGAAGAGATCGACACGGGAAAGGGAGAGAGTGTGGCATAGCAAGATTTGCAAGGATCCGAGTGGGAAGGCCTATTGACGTGCCAATTCTCCAACACGCCCGTGACTACGGAAGACATGGGAGTAGTGTCTCTAGTCCTAATCTATTCTTTGGATGTGGATGTATTGGGCACTATTTGAGCAATTGTGAAGACAAGACACTGGATATAAGTAGTCCACAATATGGAAATTGGATTATTGCGTGAAATGGGGCGCAAGCAGCAAAATAAAAAGAGGATCATAGCAGGAAAGCACACAACGTTATCCACACATGCATATGTTAATAAACATATTTATTTGTAGATAAATGTATTATTTCATGATATTATTAACACGTGGAAATGACATGTATGATGCTGTGGAAATTTTTTTTGAAAAATAAATATATTTTAATTAATGACGTGGAAAATATTATGTATAAATAAATATATTTTAATTAATGACGTGTATAATGACTAAAAATATTATCAATGACATGGAAATCACGTAAATGATCACATGTCAATATGTTATTTTTCAACTAATTAAATATTTAAAAGTAATATTATTATTTCATATAAAATTAAATTAAATTTGGATAATTTATTTCATGTCGATAATATCTTTATGCCACATGAGTTTTGTATATGAGATAAAAAAAGATTACATTATAAGAAAATAATTGTATTAATATATAAAAATTTAATTCTTTTTACAAAATACACTAATAAATATTTCCATGTCGAGTAGTCTAGTCAATCTATAATGATGTACAATAATGTTCATTGTGCCTATATCTCTTCTTCGTACGTGTTCTTCGTCTGCTTGAATTTACTTCAACTTGCCTCAAATAATCGCCTCAACTGCTACATCTTCACCCTGCCAATAACAATAAAAGCTACCTTTATCAAAATATTTTGTATCCATATACAAATACAACTATCAAAATCTGATACTAGATAATTTTGAAAATAATCTTCTGCAAATAAAATTAAAAAGCAAGGAATGAGGAAACCTTACCACACTAAACGAATAAGGTAATCGTGAATAGAAGATTTAAGAAAATCAACCTATGAATAATAATTGCCAAAAGAGTATGTTAAATTAATTAGAGATAAGACTGACGTATGCGAGACGACGAGTCTATCGGGATATTAACAATAATTAAACTTAAGCACAACAATTCATTCACAAACATGATTTGAAAGGCTAAATAGCAAAAGAATAATTTGAGGAACAGAACTTCTGTACATAAACCCGATATTCAATTCGTTTTTTTATATCAAACCCTAATACGTGTTTTCGTGTATATTATCAAGTACTATTACATATGTATAAAATAAATAATTTATAATATAGATAATTTTCTAATATAATTATATAGTATATTATATGTATAAAAGAAATATTACAAATTGTGTAAAACAAATAATTTATAATACATATAAAATAAGTTAGAGTATGTTTTATTGTGTCTTGAGCTCGATCTCGAGCGCGAACTCTAACTCAATCTCGACATTGAAAAAAAATAGAGTCAAAATTCAAGCTCGAACTCAGATAAACGAATACATACCGAGTCGAACTCGAACCGAACTCGAACCGAACTCGAGCTCTATATAAAAATCACGAGCCGAGCTCGAACTCAATTTAAAGCTCGAGCCAATTTAAATCTTAACAAGCCGAGCTCGAACCTGCATGTATTCGGTTCGGTTCGGTTCGGTTCGGCTCGGCTCGTATACACCCCTAAACAGAAGAAGTGAATTACCTTGTGCACAAATACATAACTATATGCAATCCTATAAAAGCTACAACCTCATCTAGATTCACGTCGGTGCTCGCCAAAAAAAAAATCTCAACCTCCATGAGGACTTTTGTCGAAACATTGACGAGCATCTGGAAAATAGAGTAATTATTGAATAAAATACAGGCTACAGACTATTCGAGAATAGAAATTGGATAAGTGGAGCAGAGATGAGTGATGAGATTGAAAACTGGCCGGTTGGTGATATGTTTGTGGAGATATATACTATTTATTTAAAGAGGTAAGATGAATTTATTACCAGATTTTAGTGGGAATCCACCGCGGCGGAGTTGTCTAAATAGTATTTTAAGACAGAGATGTTCGGCGGCTTGCTCGTTGACCGCCGAAATTGTGTTGCAAAATCGGTGACTCCCTCAACAAATTATATCGGTTGCCATTTATTTTTTTATTTTTGAGCAGAATTTATGAAAATCCCAAGGACGATCGTCTGCAAAATAAAATCTATGAACACTATAATTGATGTCCGGAGTCTCACTAATTTTGTCTTACTTCCTCTCTTTTTTTAAATTATTTTATCTTTTCTTATTATTTTTTTATTTTTTATTATTATGATTATCTATATTTTATATATACATTTATTCAAAAAAAAAATTATTTCTCAAGAGAAAAATAGAGGAAAAAGCGGGTTGGAAGTTCGGATAATTACTAATCGTATCAAAATTTTCGGTTAACCGATAATCGATAACCGTAATTTTCGGATAGCAGATCGTTATCGGATAGTATTTTTGGTAAATTTCTGTTATCGGTTATATCCGATAACCGATTGGATATAACTGAAAAAGCGAAATAATCGAAATTTTAATTTAAAATTTATATATTTTATATTTGTAATAATTATTTAATATTTATTTTTATATACATATGTTTTATTCTAATAATTATTCTATATTTATTAAAAAATTGAAAATATATATATATATAGTTAATATTAAAATTTATTTTAATTTTAATTTTTTAATAAAAAAATTGGTTATTTTGGATAATCGATTCAACTAATAAAACGGTTTGCGGATAACCGAAATTTGTAGTTCGGTTTCGGATAGTGATTTTTGGATAAATCAGTTTAGGTTAACCGTAAATTTCGGTTCGATTATGCGAACCGCACCGAACTTCCAGCCCTAATTACAAAAACAACATAAATAGTTCACTTAAGATATATATATATATTTAAAAATTACAAAGAAAAGTTAATTTTAAAAATATGAAAGATGATATTTTTCTTAAAGTTGTTAGCGCTGCTAAAATAAATCGTAATTACTACATAATTCTTATCGAGATATCATGTTTTAAAAATAATCAGAAAATGATAAATAATAAAATAAAATAATTCCTTTTACATATTAATTTATATCAGTATTTTGTAATTATTAATCTAAGTAAATAAAAATTATTTAATTATCATAAAAAATTATCAACCACACATAATTGTGTGGCTAAATACGTGGAAAAAAAATTGTTTTACTTTGCCGCGTAAGCAAATAAATATAAAGAAAAATTATTGAAAAGTATTTTAATTAATAATTTAATATTAAAAGGGTGAATGAATACTGGCCCCACACACCAACACTTTTGCTCTGATAATGTACTGGCCCCACACACCAACACTTTCTTTCACAGCCTACTTTGTCCTCACTGACAGGCTGACTCAGAACACTTCATGTGTAGGTCACGCATCATAGTATTGTTCCAAAATAAACACGCTTAACCTTGGAGTTTCTACTAATGGGTCACCTGAAAGATGATGCACCATGTTGGTATGACTAGCTACTAATCAATTCTTTTAACCTCTCGTCAACAATGATAGTGCAGACCATTTTTGACTGAGGCAGGCCGCACTCCCATAAGCTTTCTCGAGTACGATACATGGAGGACTCACCCTCCGTGAGGTGCTGAGTCCACTTTCCAACATAACAAAATTTTGAAAATGGTCAAATTCATTTACCTACACATTTTTAGATTATGTGAGATTATATTACTACACATAATTATGTGTAACTATTTATGTCTGGGTAAAAGTGGACTTTCTTGTAGTGCATGCAATTTAAGGGTGTTAATTGGTAACCGATTCTCGGGAAGAACATGTATCGAACCGCAATCGGACCGAGAACCGGTTACCGAGTATCGGTTTTCTGATAAATAAGCCGGTAATTGATTCTTGGATTTAGAAAATAAACGCTACCCGGTTAACCGGTATCGAACCGGGTACCAGTTTTTTATTATATATTTGATTTATATTTTATATTTTATATTTATTAAAAATAAATATTTTATATTTTATAAAATATTTTGCATGTTTAATTTAAATATATTTATATCAAATCATTGTTAGAAAATATTTATATGAATTATTAGGAATTTCAATATTACTATTTCATAAATATTATATAAATAAATAAAATATTATAATTTTTTTTTCTAAAAATCGATTCCTTAACCGGTTCTCGGAAATAACCGGTACCGACCGGTTAACCGATATTATAAACGGTTCGGTAATCGGTACCCAAAAATCTACTTATCCGGTTACGGGTAACCGGTTAACCGGTAACGGATCTGTTGACACCCCTACATGCAATCATAAACATGATGGGAGGAAATAAGGAAGGCGCTGAGGGTGAAGTTAAAAAGGGGAGGCCCATGACATTATTGATTCAGAACTAATAAGAGTTGATATGGATACCACAGCAAATGCTAGCACCAGACTCGCAGAAGACCTCTCGAGCCCCAAACAACTCAAGCAGATCCCTTAGGATTTAACACTCAAACACGCGCAAGCCATGAGATGCCACCAAGCTCCAAACCTAGAAACAATTAATAAGCAAAAATCTTGGAAACGTATAGCATGGGTGAAAAAGAAAAGTGATGGTGAGAAGGAGATGAACCAAACTCCTAGACCAATTGGGGGGGGGGGTGACAAAAAAGTTTCACTTATTCGATGAAGGCAAAATTGATGCTCTTTTTTCTAAAGAAATAACGGCGGAGAGTGCTGAACAGCCCCACCGAAAGCAATGAATTGCTTAATCTAGAATATACGCGGGTTAGGGGGCACACGTGCATTCAGTGAGTTTTGTCAGCTTCTACCCGACGCTTCCCCGGTCATGGAATATATATGCGAGACAAGAGTCACAGAAACAAAATTCGCTAATGGAAGAATGTTATCAGATTCGAAGGAATCTTCATGGTAAATGCGGTGGGCCAAAGCGGAGGCCTCGTTCTACTATGAAAAGCCAACATTGAAGTCAACATATTATCATACTCAACAGGGCACATCGACTGCAATGTTAAATCGAATAATAGAGAAGATGGAGGTTAACTGAGTTCTACGGAAGCCTTGTTCAAAAATTGAAAGGAGACACTATTGGAATCTCCTTAAATGACTCTGTTGTATAATAGAGCTTAAGCTATTACCGTGGGTTGTGGGAGGTGACTTCAATGAAATCCAAAGTTGGGAATAAAAGAGAAGAGGAAAAAGAAAAACCTATCAATATATTAATGCTCTCAACAATGCACTTCGAGAGTGTAACTTGGAGGACGTTTTCTCTTCATCTGCTGAGTTCACGTGGAGTAATAAAGGTAAAGGGTCATCAGAAATCATTTCAAGGTTGGACCTATTAGTAGTTACACCAAGATGGATGGAAATATTTAGTTTGGCGAAAGCAATAACTCTTTATACTAATGGATCAGATCATAGAGCAGTAATGCTTCAGATAAAGAAAGTTGGTCAGATGACTAAAAAAGTTGGTGAAAAGGGGGTCCATTTCGAACAAAAGTGGTTCCTATATAATTCTTTAGTTGAAGACTTCTTCACTCATTAGAAAAACAACACTGGTGGTACGCTCCCATAAATTTAAGACACAGTAGAGACTACCTCACGAAATTGGTTGTGACAAGATTTAATGGATATTAGTGAAGCAAATAAATCTCTTAAGGGAAGAGAGGTCAAATTGCTTAACCAATTGAAAGCAAAAGATGTAAGCCAAGAGATTAATCGGGTGACTGTGCAAATTGAGGATTTAACGAGAAGGATGAAATACATTGGAGACAAAGATTGAGGGTAAATTAGCTCGCCCACGGAGATCACATTACCCAATACTTTCACTACCAAGCGATTGAGAGGTAAACAAGGAACATAATTAAAGCATTATATGAGAAAGATGGGGTCCCAGTGAAAGAAGATGAAATTGCACAAGTTGTAGAATGTTTCTACGCCAACCTCTTCCTCTCTCAAGGACCAAGCAATGAGGATATGCTAAAAGTTACAGAACTCGTCAAAAGTAGTGATGTAGTAGGAGATCAAAACATTTTTGGAGGTGACTTCACAAAGGAAGAGGTTGGGAAAGCCCTATTTCAGATGCATCCGACAAAAGCGCCTGGCCCCGATGGTTTTCGACATATTTTTTCCAAAAACTCTGGGGTGAAGTCGATAAGGAAATCATTAGGGGCTTCCACGAAATTCTAAATAATGGAGGCGAGGACATTTCATTGTGGAACGACATCTACATCTCTCTGATCCAAAAAATAAACAATCCACATAACATTAAACACTACAAACCTATTAGTTTGTGCAACACCACTTACAAGATTATCTCCAAAGTGATTGTGAACATAATGAGGAAGTGTTTACCTCTTGTCATTGATGAAACTCAAAGTGTGTTCGTTCCCGGCCGATTGATCTCTGACAGTTTCTTGATTGGGTATGAATGCAAGAACTGGATAAGTAACAATAAGAAATATAAAGGAATGTACACTGCAGCAAAACTCGACACGAGTAAGACCTTTGATCGAGTAGAATGGTCATTCTTGGAACTCATGCTACGTAAATTAGGTCTGCAAGAGAAAATGGTCAAACTCATCATGAAGTGCATCTCCACCACCAGTTTCTCATGTGATCATTGGAAAGGCCTTCGGCAATTTGAAACCAACAAGAGGGATAAGGCAAGGGGATCCACTCTCACCTTTCTTGTTTATAGTTTTTGCGCAAGGACTTTTCTCTATTCTAAAAGAATATAAGGACATGCAACTCTTTGCTGGAATTAGAATTGCACGGAATGCTCCTGTTGGGTCCCGGGAGAAGGGGGGATACACCACACTCTAACTTTTCGTGTAAGGCTGCTTGAATAGCAGGTTGAGAATTAGCTCGTTGCATATACTAGGTCAGCTCGCTAGGAATAATAGATTACATCCTTTGATACAGAGAGAGTACACTTCTCAGATAAGTGCAACACAGAGCGTGAGTGATCTGTCTATGGAGCAGGTTACCTGATTAGCTAGCTGGGGCAGAAACATGTTAGTTGTCCAAAGAACAGATCATGTGCGGAAGTGGTGTGTATGTTATCTACTCTTACACTTAGAAATATTTTGTTTATACCGAGTGTTCTTTAAGAGATTGATTTAAGATGCACAACTCGCTGTTGGGAATAGCTCGCTGGTGAAGTGATAAACAAAAAATCAAAGCTATGCCATGCAAAACATAAAAGAACACACAATATTTAACGTGGTTCGGGAAACTCCCTACATCCACGATCGATCAATACTAGATCGATGAATCCTTTAACCTTGGATCCCTTCCTTATTTATCCTCGTTGAGTACGCGCTCAAACTCTCTTATTTATTCTCACTGAGTACGAGATTACAACTCTCTTATTTAAACTCATTGAGTATAAGATCTGGTTTAGGTGTACAATTGTTTTTCCTCGAAGCTTTTTTGCTATGGAGGAAACTATAACTATAGGCTTTGAAGGCATTAATCTATTGTAAGTTCTAGTGGGTTTATCCTCAGAAATATGGTGATATCTTTCTAATTTACAACACTCAAGAATGTATACAGGCTCTAACTAGTCTTGAATAAATTCTGGAAATTTGGAGAGATCTTGTAGCATTGAAGTTTTTTCTATGCAATATCACGAACATTATTTTTGAAGAAGGCTTGAAGTATTTATAGACATAGCATTTGAAAATTAGTCGTTGAAACATTAATGACATTGATTGTGCTTTCCTTATCAGATTTGTTTGTGCTCCTTTAATGATAGCATTAAATGCTCAATTATAAATATTAATGTTGACTGTACTTCTAGCAGTTGGAGTTAGTCCTACGTGGAATGATGACGTGACATATGACATATTAGTTTATCCATTTAGATATATTATAGCTTCCTCCACACTGGGTATTGAGCAGCTCAATGGACCACAATGGGTCAGGTTGATATGACAACCTGCAGGTGGACAGGTTGACTTCAATATACCTTGAGTTGTCTCCCCACGATCTGCTGATCAAATAATGTCGAAATGTTAGACACAGGTTAACTCCATCAAGCTGCTTCGTGTCTAGCTAGATATTTCAGGTCGATATCAAGTTGTTTGATATATGGTTGACTCTAACGTGATGTTTCTTTGTAGCTTGATAGTTTGTTGATAGTGGTCTATTTCTCAATCTGTCCAGCGGCATGATGTGATAAGTGTGTTGGCCAGCTCCATAAAGTATGTTGGCCTGTTTTTGGCAGTGAGTTGTTCTACTCCTTAATAGTAAGTTGGTTTGCTATGTATTCTGCTTCAGCAGTGAGCTAGCCTGGTGAGGTAACATGTTGTGCAATAATTAAGATGCTTCTAAACACTTAGTCTAGAAAGATCATGTTATTCCCATGAACATATCATTACATTGATTTGTTCTCACATTTTGACTTAACCTGTTACAAACAATAAGGTTGATCCTATAGCAGAGATCGTTTAACTTGATATGGCCTTACAAGGTGATATCCCTTCTAATACATAGTTAAATAAGATCAAGCTCTATTGACTAAGTTATTATTTTATTAACCTGTCATTACAAGTAAGTTGATCTGCTATCGAGAACACAAATGACTCATAAGGACTTGATTTGTCTTTCATCGATCTATCCTTAACATTTTAATCATTCTGTAAAGTCTATCTTAATCTAGATACAAATAAAACATAAACTCCTAAGCATCAATAAACATTAAATTACAAGCACAATATACATTCTAATGTACATATCATGGTTTCACATCATCAAAACATATAAATAGTAATTTCCACAATCATCAAAAAGGTTCCTAACAGCTCCCATGATATCACATCTCTTTTTTGAGGATGATAGCCTACTTTTCTTCAAAGCGAATGGGGAAGGGCCCCGTCACATTGTGAATGCCTTAGCACTTTATTCAGTTGCCTCAGGACAATCAATCAACTACGATAAGTCAGCTTTAACTTTTAACCCAAGTACCAAGGAAGATGTGATTAATGATGTCTGAAGATACTATGGAGTTCCAGTGGTCAGTGGACACTCCATCTACCTTGGCTTGCCCACGTTTGTGATGAGGAATAAAAGATTACAATTTGACATCATTAAGAAAAAGCACTCGAAGAGATTGGGAGCATGGACGAATAAGTATTTCTCTGGTGGAGGTAAAGAAGTGCTCATAAAGTCAGTATTACAAGCTATTTCGACGTACACCATGGCTTGCTTCCGAATGTCAATCTCTGTTTGTAACGACATCGAACGAGAATGTGCCAAATTCTGGTGGGGCGATTCGAAAAAGGTTAAGAAAATGCATTGGTTGAGCTGGAAATCCCTTTGTAAACCAAAGAGTCAAGGAGGAATGGGATTTAAGGACTTTAACAACTTTCAACACAGCTCTTATCGCAAAGCAATCTTAGCACCTTATAACCCGTCCATACTTACACGTAACTAAAGTGTTTAAAGATAAATACTTCCCAAACAAGGACATGATGGAAGCCAAAGCCACAAGTAATGCATCCTTTTTCTGGAGATATATCCTATGGGGAAGAGATATCATAAATGAAGGGGTTATATGGAGGGTCAACAATGGAGAAACAATAAGATTTTTCAAGGATGCATGGTGCCCAAACTTTCATTCGGGTCACTTATTAAGCAAAGGATGTGATAAATATGATATGAAAGTGATAGAGCTTATGTATGAGAATAAACAATGGGACCGACAAAAACTCGTTGAATATCTCATGCCGATTGAGGCCGAAGAAGTACTTAATGTAACTTGCAAAGGAGTTTCCAAAAAAGATGAGAGAATCTGAATCCATGAGCTAAAAGGTGAGTACTATGTAAAGATGGGATACCTCGTCACCATGGGATTCTTCAAAGCGCCAACCTCGACGTCTGAACTGGGAGATTCGTCGTGGTGAAAGTTTCTATGGAGCTTTTTCCTCCCCCCCTCCCGATTGCGCATCTTTGCTTGGAGAATTTTCAAGAACTCCATCCTTACAGTGGCAAATCTACGGGATCACCACGTAGCAACTGATGGAATCTGTGGATGGTGTCGAAAATACTATGACACCACTATGCATGCTCTTTTATATTACAAAAAGGTCAAAACGAGGTGGCATGATTCTAGCTTTTGGGGTTTCCTGAATCGTTTTAAAAATTGTAGCTCTTGTTTTAAAAATATCGCATATGCGTAGAAAGACCAACATGGTAGCCCATGAACTAGCAGAATATGGCGTATTCTTTGATATCGATAGGTATCATATCTGATATGATACATGCGTGTACTACATGACATCCACCATTAATATATTTATTTGGTTTCAAAATAAAAAAAATATATATTATGTTGTACTTTTTCTTAGTTTAAAAAAAGTATTGTTGTATTCTTTTAAATATATGAGTAAATGTTTTAAAAATATTTTGTAAATGGAATTAACATAACAATTTATTTAAAAATTTATATTGTTGAATTTTGTTTTGTTTAAACTATATGCTTATAACTATATTTTGTTGTCTATGAAATTAAAAATATTTTTAATTAAAATAACTAATTGAAATGTTTAATTAATATATTTCATCATTTTATTTCTTCTGCCACTACGTGTGTACAACATCTTTTTCTTTAAAATGACTTTAAATTATTAAATAAATATTTAATCATCTTATTTCTATGCCACAAAAGTTTAAGTTAATTACAAAATATGTTTAATTTACAAAATAATAGTGTATTAGCTACAAATATGTACTTTATATTAAATCATATATTATGATTTTTTTTCAAAAATCGTAATCTATATTAAAATAAATTTTGCCGTTTTCATAAGAATCGTAGTCTATATTAACTCTCATACCACGGTTTTGTCATAAACCATAGTCTATCTTAAACAATACACTAGATTTTGCTATAATCGTTGTCTATATGAAATCATACACTACAATTTTTAACAAAATCGTAGTCTATATCAATAATTATCAAGATTTTTTTAATAAACTGTAATCTATACTGCAATATATACTACAATTCTAAAAAAACTGTAGAATATAATATTAAATAGACTACCGTTAAATGTTGAAATACATACTCAAAACTCAAAAGACAATTCATGAAATGCCATAATTCTTACCAAAAGTTGGAATATCGTTCAAATGAATAGGATAAACATTCCTTCTTTGACATGAACATAGTATTAATAAAATGATGCCAGCATTTAGAAAACCATTTTTCATCAAATTTTCCCACATGGTTGAAAAGTAAAGTCTGAGTAAACAGGTTTGTTACTTATCAACCGCAATATGGACACGTGGGCATGAAATCATACGATATCGACATTTTCCAATTAGCCCACGGCAGGCAGCTATATGATCAATTACTTGTATCACATTCAAGCATATATTACTACTGAAGTTCATGTTCATGTGATAGATTATAATTTATATCCACACCTTATAAAAATATAAGTATGAGACTAGCTACAACAGAAAGAATGATTGAAGTTACTGTCATTAAAGACTAACGAGGGAAATATGATAACTTGATATGATAGCAAGATATTGATCTCTAATGCACCGAAAGTAGAACAGAACAAATAAATTTACATCGCCTTGTATACTAGATCCTAGACAAGAAGACTTTGTGTTGCGTGTATATGTTGATATGAAGGCCACCAAAACACAGAGAACTCCGCAAAGGGAACAGACAGCCTCCTTAAATATTTGTTGGTAAATAAGAGAAAAGTAGCTTCCCATTGAAAGAAGAATGAAAAGAAGAAAGAAAAGAGAATAAAAAACGAGAATGCAAGGTCAGTAACTAAAAAGCACCTATCTTGGGACAGTAGGCAGTTCACATGGTATCTATTTCATGGATTCCACCAAGAAAAGAGATGATGCACGGATAATCAGACTTGTCAAAAGCATATATGTATTATTATGTTGCAAACAAACTGCAGTAGTTCGCCGCTTATCACTTAACGTCCCTCCATCGTAGTAATGGTAACGTCACTGACTGAATTTGATGTGTTCGTGACGGACAAAAGACTTGCTTCACTTTTAATCGCATCTATCAGAAAACCAGGCTCCTTTGGCAGGGGTAGCGTACTCTCTCCATTCAGCATCAGGACCACTGCTGACATATTTGGCCTATCATCTGGATTCTGCTGGATGCACAGGAGACCAACATGGATGCACCGTGTTGCCTCCTGTTGAATGAGCGCATCATCCAACAGCGGATCAAACAGTTCTAACGGCTTGCCTTCTCTCCACGATTGCCATACCTAGACAGAGCAAATGCCTTTAAGAAACCAAAAGAAATGAAGAAGATTAATGAATGGCTCTCTCTTATCAAGGAATTTCCTTACATAGCCTATTAGATTATGGTTGTTCTGCTGATTATCAAATCCTGTATTCTTCTTTCCGGTCACAACCTCCAAGAGTAGAATTCCAAAGCTAAAAACATCAGATTTCGCTGAAAACAAGCCATATAAAGCATATTCTGGTGCCATATAGCCGCTGCAGGAAATCGAAGAAAACCATTCATATTATAAAATGATGCAACGATTGTATATCTATGCTGTAAGTTCCTATACATACTATGTACCGATTATTCTTCTTGTTTTGGCTTGACTTTGATCTCCTCCAAACAGTCTAGCCAACCCAAAGTCTGAAATCTTCGGGTTCAACGCATCATCCAGTAATACATTGCTTGCTTTAAGATCTCTATGGATTATTCTCAATCTTGAATCCTGGTGGAGATAAAGAAGACCCCGAGCAATGCCACATATGATGTTGAAACGCTGGGCCCAATCCAATAGAGGCCTTCTTGATAGATCTGATATTTTAGAATTGAGTTAAGCCAATCACCCTCAATGACCTTTTCAAAGTGACACAAGATATGTGTGAGTCAGAAGTGCACGGCAAAGATATTTACAAGAAAATTCTTTGATACAAACCAAATATGATAGAGTCCAAACTTCCGTTTGGCATGTACTCATAAATTAATATTTTCTCTTCCTCCTCCATGCAGCAAGCAAGAAGCCTCACGAGATTTCTGTGCTGAAGTTTCCCTATCAGTTTCACTTCAGTTTTGAACTCATGTAGCCCTTGTCCTGAACTCTTCGATAGCCTTTTCACAGCAATGTTTTGCCCATCCAGTACACCCTGAAAGTTAGACTAGTAAGTGGGAAATTGGATATCAATTCCAGAAGAAATATAAAGGAGAAATGGTATCTCTTATCAAGGAGACAAAAAGTCATATTTTTGAGACCATCACCTTGTAAACTGGTCCATAACCACCTTCACCGAGATGATTGTCCACTGAGAAATCACCAGTTGCATGGGCTACAGTGGCTAAGTTAAGTAATGGTAGGCCCAGATCATCTTGTTCAGTAACGACACTGAGACCACCTTGTTCTTCATTTTGACCTACTTAGAAATAGTTGGATGTTGGAAGATGTTATTAAAACAGTACAAACATTCTACTCTGGCATTTGAAGCATCGTGAACTTACAATAAAATAGATTATTTAAAAGCGGCCATGGTTTGATCATAAAAGTAAAAGGATTAGTTCGAACGAACAGATTGCAAGATCCACTGAAAGAACACAAAATGCATATAACAGTATAGAATGAAGAGACATCACTAATAAAATTGAATGAATCATATTTTAAACATAAAATTGAATGAAACCAAAAACAGCATGTAAGGAGCTTGACATTTCCCCATTTTAAGTATGGGATGCATAAAACGTAGAGAACCGATTAGGAAAAAGAGAGTTTCTAGGATACTGAATTTGAATTTTTCCCAAATTTTTAAGAATTTCAAAACATATCAATCATATTTGCACATACCGTGCAAAAATAAAGCCTGCAGATGATTCAGTGATTTATAATAATGGATTTAAGAGTCTTAGCTTGTATTATGAATAAATATATAGTCCAGGCATGGAGGAAAGGTTACAGCAACATGAGAAAGGAAATAGGGAAGTGCCTATTTCTGCAAAACAAAAGAAGCTCAGATAATCTTATCTGTGTATTTACCTTTACCTTTCATCCTTTGTCTGAAATGATAGCAGATGAGAAGAAGCAATACAAATATTGAAGCAACAGGAACTACAATTGCAGCTATCAGAACCCAAGGCATGTTTGCTGTCAAAATATTTGATTTGATCAGCACTACAACAAAATATATATTTAGGGAGCATGCATTGGAATAAAGGGTTTATTTTTAATGATGTAAACAGAGCTTTGTACTATTGATACTGACATGATATGAAAGACACACCTTGCTTAGAATATGGAACCCGTAAATAAAGATCCTGCCCACCGTTGGATATCTGCCTAATATCAATTAGATCTCCAAACCAAAGGACGCATCCACTGCCCCTACCACTAATATCCGAGTTTGATAAAGCCATACAAGAGGAGTTTTTCAAGCAAGCCTCCTTGCATTTCCTCAGATTCATGCTTCCATTTACCCAAGAATATGTAGCATCCGGAAGTTTCACCCCCAAGATTTTGATAAAATCATGTTTTTTTGCGTAGTCTAAAGGCTCCTCCCGCATGCATCCTTGTGACCAGTCCATAGTATTCCAGCTCCCCTCTAACCTTGGCTTGAAGCCTTGTAAACATCGGCAAACAGGTGAGTTGCTTATTACACACATTCCATTAGCACCGCATAAACTGTAAGTGTCACAGTAGTCGCGAGGTGCTGAAGAATAAAGACTCCAAGACATATCTGTATCAAGCCATACATACCGCTGACGGGTCATGGTGGTCTCATTCAAAACAAGCCTTGTGATCACCGACTTATTCAGGACTTGGTAGACATAATAAACATCCTGATTGTTAGATGTAAAACTGAAATTGAATACAGGATTCTTCTTCAGTTCAGGAGCACCACTAAATCTTAGACCATTCCATGGGCCCCCCCGGAAAAACATTTTGGTGCCTGTGTACATCATTACCTGAGGATATGCACCTAGTTCTATACCGTTGCTTAGTTCTCCAGGAGATGGATCATCGGAACTCTTCCAGGAAGTTAAACGCCTGTTAAGTCGAGTTCTCAAATCCCATCCCAATTTCATACCTGGAAGTAATGTATCAGATGGGTAATCAAAACTCTGCCACAAGTAATTATCTGCAAGAACATCTCTCGTATCTCTAACAACAAGATTTCCAATATCTAAGAGTTGCAACAATGGATCCTGAACTATCCTTGTTGAATTCGTTGACCAAATAACACCGCTAGATCCATTAGAAAATAGAAGACTACCCATTTTATTGATTATCAATAAACCAGACATATCTTTAATAGGGTTTCGCCTATTTGCAACCCAAACAACAGTCGTAACCGGAATTTTGTTGTACCAAATTCCCAGGTACCTGTCCTTGGAACGACCTGGACTGAAGAACCCCAGCTCAAAATTTCCTCCATCTGAAATAAGTGTTTCACCATCTCTAAGAGATTGTGATGAAGTAATAGCATCAGTACTAGCAGATATTTTCATCAATGGAGAAGCTACACACAAACAAAAACACATAGATAAGGAAATATTCATTGAATCCTTATAATATTTATTCACATATGTGTAAATATCACTCGAAGTTCTATGATCACACAAATATTCAGTGCCTCAAACAGAAAAGTATACGAATTCTTGCATTATAAAACCTTTAACAGACCTTTCAATCATCAACTTCCTCCACTGTGGTCTAAAGTCCAATATAAGTGAACAAGTCAACAAATCAACTTCAGTAACATTCCACAAACGAATAAAAATTTACACACCGATAATGTACAGCATATGACATATTTTTATAAGAAAGCGACCTTTGATGTTCGCTAAACGTGACATCCGCAATACAATCATCCAGTTACTTTCATTCAATCATTCTAACTAGAATTATTCTCCCCCGCCAAGTAAATTAATAATTATTATTATTATTATGATCAATTAATTAATATTTAAAAATATTAAAATTAAATAATCAATAATGATAGTTAAATATTTTTTTTAAGTATATGAATATGTACTAGTGTCCATACCCCTGCGATGCACGGTATGATAGAGTGAAAATTTATATATTATAAATAAAAAAAATGTAAAACCCAAACATGAAAGAGAAAGAAAAAGGTGAGGGGAGATGGAAAGAGAGAAAGCAAAGAAGCCCAAAGAGTTTAATCCATATATAAAGGATAACATTTACAATATTAATCAAATATTATTAAATACCTCTTTGTATACTACATTGTTAGTCGACGTAGCACCATCATCATTATCTCCACAAAGAAGAATTTTTAGCCCACGATGATTAGTAACTCTAGAAATAGCAACATACAACTGACCATAACTAAATACATGTTTCCTTAAATACAAACCAACATTAGAAAGAGATTGATCTTGACTTTTATTGATACTCATTGCATAAGACACAACCAATGGAAATTGCCGACGTTGAAACTTAAACGGCAATCTTGGATCTGATGGCGTCAACGATATTCTAGGTATTAGAACCTTCTCTCCAGCATTATATCCACCCAACAACTTAGCCTCCAGAACATGCACACCAAGTCGCGTGGCAACTAATCTCGTACCATTACAAAGTCCGTTAGAATGATCAATATTCCTCAATAGCATAACAGGTGTACCAACTTTCAACAATAATTCATGATTAGGTGTGCCCGAACACCTTAATCCATTCAAAAACTCCGGAGTGTGGATTTCATCCAATAAACTACTACTTGAATCAGATTTTGATGGACAATCCGAACTTAAGTAACTGAACTACTACAATCCAGGCTGCTTTGTCCTCACTGACAGGCTGACCCAGGACACTTCCCAGTAGGTCACCCATCATAGTATTGCTCCAAGCCAAGCACGCTTAACCTTGGAGTTTCAACTAAGGGGTCACCTGAAAAGATGATGCACCACGTTGGTATGAGTAGTACTAATCAATTCATTTAACATCTCGTCAACAATGGTAGTGCATGCCATTTTCGACTGAGGCAGGCCGCACTCCCATAATTTCTCTCGGGTACGATACACGGAGGACCCCCCCCCCTCCGGGAGGTGTTGGAGTCCACTTCCCAACACAAACTTCTATCCAAACATTCAAAGCAGTGTTTGTGCATCATAGGAGCTTCATCCCAAATGATAAGACTCGCTTTCACAATAAGTTCCGCTAAATCACTACCTTGTTGGACATTACAAATTGAATCTTCATTCACATTTATCGGAATTTTAAAATGCGAATGTGTTGTTCTTCCGCCAGGCAATAATAATGAAGCAATGTCACTCGAAGCTACATTTATAACAATACCACCTTCACATCGAATTGCAGCAGATAACGATCTCCATATGTACGTCTTCCCAGTACCCCCATATCCATAAACAAAGAACACTCCACCTAAGCTAGAATGAACATAACCCATGATAGAATTATAAACATGATGTTGTTGATCATTAAATCTTTCAACATACTGTTCATGTTCTTTCCTTAGTGATTCTCGATCATACGATAACTCATCATAAATAAACTTATTACGACGTACTTCAAAATATTCAGCTGATGGAAACGGCATACCTTCAAATTCACGCAAACTTCTTCCATAATTATCCAATAATTTCTCCTTTTCCACAAGAGCATAATTTTGAATCTTGTCATCAATTAACACCAAATCTGATATTATGAATAAAGTCTAAATTTAATATAACAAATAAAAAATTAAAAATGACAAAAAAATATAAAAATAATAGAATTAATATAAATTATATACAACAATATCATACCCGGATATTGAAGCAATAATCTTTGACTATATAGTATGTCATCAGACAAAAATCTCCAACAATTGCTCCAAACAAATTGTGGATGACTCATGGACTTTGAAGTCAAAAGTGTCACAAATAATTTTATCAAACCATGAGGCATTGCCCAATGACTTGCTTCTATAACACCATCAATGTACTCTTTATCATCTTCTAGTAGATCCAAAGCATAACATGCATCACGAAATGTTGGATATAACACATCATTAACTCTCCGAATATCCTCAAAACATGTAGCACATTTCACAATGTTGATAAGACACCTCAAATAATATGATTCACCAGATCTAGGAGACACATAGTGCACCCTTCCAATAGAAAACATTGATTTCCTAGGTGTCCACTGATAAGTACCACTGTCCCAAACAAACCTTGTAGGAAACTGAGGATAAGTCAATTCTCTTCCCTCTGGATATAATTTATTTTCTGCAAACCACGCCAAAAATATGCTTTCATTCACCCTTCTTCGGTACATAAGTCTCTCAAGTGGTTCACTTCAGGTAGATGGAAACTCAACCTCTCAACAACAGGTTTTCGATATTGAATATGGAATCCAAATAATCTCCAAGCAGCTTCACATGCAGAAATATATCGACAATCATAATATTGTTTCACTTCATCAAGATCATACTCCGATTCTTCATCTCTACTCGAGTTTTAGAATGAAGTCGTTACTCGATCATGCCCTTTATTAATGTATTTGAACAAATACTTAATAGATCGAGATTGATTACACCATTCCACATTCACATGAGCTCGAAACTTCAAAAGAAGATCATGATTGTGTAGCACAACTGTCACGCCCCAAATCCCGAGGGACGGCACACGCGCCAAGGGCATGACTGGGCGGGGATAAAAGAAGCGGGGAAGAAAGGGGCATTGTGTTCGTGTGCATTATATAAGAGAGTTGTCCTTGAAAATCGGACAGCATCTCCTCTATAACTTTGACTATGCCAATTTATAACTCAAACAGCTAACCAATGCAAAGACAATGTCTATAATAATGAATCTAAAATGAATCATATGCAATATGGAGATAATACAGCTCGAGTCATGGGAGCGGTAATCCAGAATCCCAAGCGGCCGAATCATCCAAGATGAAATGAATTGGAGATAATACAGCTCAATACATGGGAACGGTAATCCTGAATCCCAAGCGGCCGAATCATCCAATATGAAAGACGGGGTTGGAGATAATACAGCTCATCTCGTAGGAACGGTAATCCAGAATCCTCGAGAGGCCGAATTGTCCAATAAGAACCGTCGATCAAATGCGGAGGTTAGTGAGCCTAGCT
>JAPKLX010000301.1:98268-128494 GCA_026898415.1 Leonotis leonurus | reverse complement strand
AGATATTCTCGAAGAATATCTGCATCAGTACAAATTTTAACCACAGTTAAGGGTCTATCACTTTCTCTACAACTCTCTAACTTCACTTGCAATTTAAACAACACAATCCTTCCAATAAAGGCTAACTTCACTTCTCGAGGAATAATATGCGAATTCCCAACCTATAGTAATGAAAAATACATTAGAATAAAAATCATAAACTGCCTTATATTAGTATTTTGAGTACTATATAATTTAAATAAAATGACTACCTCATCTCCAAGCAAATGAATCTCTGCAGCCTTCTTACCAATCATAGCAGTGCATTCTCTATCCCAAACCATCAATGAAGCATTGTTGGTGCTATCAACCACATTAATAATAAGCATATACCTAGTATATTAACAATATCATTAGCAACAATCACTTAGAACATAGTAAAAAACTGTACTATAATGAGGTGGAATTAGTCTACACCTTTGATTTGCACTCCCGTCATACTTGTTACAACTGCCACAAAAGAAACGGTTATGCACCTTTACAACCTTCCTAGAACACCGCTTACATGCTATATAATACCAAGATGAGGGGCAATCTATTGCTTCTATCTTGCCACACACCCATACCAAACCATCCTATATAAAAAGAATATACTCAATAAAATGTTAACAGAAGTAAAAAAATTTACACAGATTTTTACCTCAATAGCATAAAAATCATCCAAGTACTTAACACATTCAGAGCCGTTAGAAAGCTCATCTACTTCGGCAACTACATTATCCAAGTGCGATAACCCGTTACTGTTAAAACGATCATCCCCGCTTATCCTAAATCACATATAATTAATTATTTGTTAACCTTTGCTAGTAACATAACATTAAGTAAAAATTGAATTGATTTACTCTGAACTCACATCTGCTTAAAGTCATTAATTTCATCCAAATCTTTGTTCAATAATATCTTTGAAATATTTAGAGCTGTACATATACGTACTTCACCTACAAATAAGATTGTATTGTGTAAGTAAAATATTTTCCCAACATGACAGTAACATATTATCTTAGACATATCTCTAAACCTAGTAGCCCTACATTATTGAATCACCACAATTGACACCTTCTTTTGGTTAGGATCAATCTGTGATTGAAAGTTGTTCACAAAATCATCCCACAATGTGCAATACAGTTTATTATGACTGCAACATTAACAAAATTTCAACACAGTTCTTGAAAGTATATTATCACTATTAGATAAATCTAAAAATATTCCAAAAAATACCTTCATCCTCAAGAGCAAGTTCAATCATCTTCGCATTATTTTGATCCTTAATGTAACCCTTCCCAACGATGACACCGATAATGTCTGTATTAATAGTATAGTAGATAAATACAATTAAAACATAACCTACAGTTTTAATAATACATAATTTACTATTCCTTAAATTATTTTAACCATACCAAAGAATGGAGATACGTCAACATTTTGGATAGCCGATATTTCAGAAAATGGCTTGAATGTAAAACGGAACATAGGAAAATTTTGATCCAAAATTTCTGAAACCTTAGATCGACTAAACAGGACAATACGATGTTCATGAGGTGTCGTCATATATCTCGTAAAGTTCTTCTTCACAAAAAAATTGTGAATTTGAACCAAGATACCCTCCTCTAACATATCCTTAAACATCTGAACCTGTAATCTAGGAACTGTAACATGAATCCTTGTACCTTGAAAATGTAATTTTTCCATAGTTAGCTTTAGTGCACACCAACATACTAAATATAATTGTACAACATAAATGTGTGATTGCATTAACATTGTGTGTAAATAGAGTGTTACTATAATTTTTTATATACAATTATTCAATGCATTTGTAATAGAGTTTCAATCTAATATTATTTCATTTAATTTTTTTTCACAAAGTTTATTCCATTCAGCATATCACTAATCCTGACACTTTACTGCAGAAATATGTAAGTCTCTTTCTCACATATCATAAACCTTTAAATAGTAAAGGCACCACAAACATTAAAACGTGCATATCTTCCATGTCTGAATTTAATTCCCCTAATCATACATATAGACTCTACAGTATTGCTATGTCTTTGCACACATTAAAATAATTTTAGGGGAGAATCTGACATAATATTCTGTTAACATACATTGCATTCATCATATCATTAAAATAATTTTAGAGCTAAGTTAAAATCTGTAATTGCATAGCATAAAACCATATCTTAATTAACAGCCTTACACATATTAGTAGGGAATCTGGTATTAATCTTTTCTACATTTTTTCCCCTTTAGTTTAGTTCAGCATACCATTTTATTAAGTTATTGTCCTCTTTTCACGTAAATAATTTTCAATCAGAACCTTTATAACTATTGCTACATTCCATACAATATTATCTTTAAATATATCATTGTGGTGCACATAGAATATGCATATCAGTACTTATCTACATTTCGAAACACTTATATACTCTATAAACATTTCCAACATGCTAGTACATTCATTCTCCTTAACATCCAACATTTATCTACTATACAACCATAAACATTTCCAACATGCTAGTTGACGCAGCCCGTGCAACCCAAGGTTCATTGATTCCAGACTCGGTGTTCCTGTTGGGCCAATCACAAGAGCTCGAGCTAAGAAGTTCAAGGAGAGCTTAATGGGCTTAATCCAAGAAGTATGAGAGCGAGGATTGTCCACGAAGCCCATTGGAGAGATTGGACCAAGCAGCCCAAGAATAATGAATCTTATTGTGGCGAATGGGCTGGATCTCGAAGTTAATTAACTAGCATGGGCTTTGTTTCCTTATAGATAGGTTTTTTTAGTTATTTCCTTATAGATAGCCTTTTCAGTTATTTCCTTATAGATTAGGAGTTATCTTCCGCCTATAAATAAGCTTATTATGTATTGGACAAAGGCAGACTTTGATCATTATTCAATTTCGTGAGTTTTATTTCTCTCTTGAGAGTTTCGAGTTCCTCTTGGTTTTGCCAAGATGAGTTTATCATTCGGCGTGTCAACGAGATTACCATCCCTCGTTGTATGTCATTCATTTTCCCCGAGTTGCTGCATCAACTATCTCGTTGGGATATAGGCATCATATTGATCTATATCACTTTTAGGGTTAGATTTAGAGGTTTTGGGTTATTCCATCGATTCAAGTACTATTTTCAATCTTCCGTTTGCGTGTTTGATTCTCCATACCATCGACAATTGTCGCTCCCATACTTCTTGGATTAAGCCCATTAAGCTCTCCTTGAACTTCTTGGCTCGAGCTCTCGTGATTGGCCCAACAGGAACACGCACCGAGTCTAGAATCAATGAACCTTGGGTTGCACGGGCTGCGTCACTAGTACAGTCATTTCCAACATTTCCAACATGCTAGTACAGCCAGAGTCACATTTCATAATAGTTTAACATTTAGAGTCAACTCTAAATTGCATGAACATTAAAATTTGCATTCTTTTTGAAAGTTCACAAACATTTACAATCATTTAACATCCAACATGAACCATCACATGAGCATTTTCAATGCAACCAAAATTATTTCACGGACTACTTTCATTCTATTAGTCTAATATCACTGTAAACAATTTTCCATAAAGTTAAAAAAAAATTGCCTCATTATCATAGATTACACATTCAATGCTCAAAACATCACCACCTTCCTTGTTTGATTTTTGATAGTACAAACGTAATATCCATGCCTTGATTACTGAGGTAGTCACTGAAGATTTAAGATTGATTAACTTAGTATAGAAGGGAGCCATTGCTTTTCGTGAAATAAACAAAATTTATTTGTAATTAGAACTAAACCATGTTAAACAGACATGATATTATTTCTTTTTAAACAAAAAATTCAATGCATTGTATAAATTAAGGATGGCACAACACCATACTTAAAAAAAAGTCAAACTTATTACTCATAATATATGAACTTTTTTCCAGAATAAAAGTTTTTCAACTTAAAATATTAAAAGAATTTTTTCTTTACAGAATATGAAAGATGTTATACGAACTCTCATAATAATGTTGGGCTTACACATTTTCCTAAATCTTATATTCAGAATCTACCAACTCTCACCACAAAAAAAATATTCTCATAAAAATAATAGGAGAATTTAATTTTCTAAAAAGAAAAATTATTTTCGTAAATTCAGTAATCACAAACTCATATTAATATTGCCCATTACAATATCTTATTCACATTCCAAAAAAAAAAAAATCGAAATTAACATGTTGGACTCACAACACTATGAAAATAGAGAGATACCAAATCTCTAGAGAATGTTGTAGAGAATGAATGGAATGAATAAGTATACCTCATATTTATAGAGCCCAACAAACCAGCATCCATAACAGTTTGAAATTCAAACTTTGGGCTCTAAAATTTGGACCGGTTAAACAACATTAGTTATTTATAATTCAATGGTCCTTAGAAACTCATCTTAATAATGTCATTTCCACCGAAAATTTAAATTAGATGTTTTAAATTAAAAACATTAACTTAATTTGATCGAGAGAGACATTGTGGGATATTGGAATGCGTGTTCTACAAAACTGAAGAGTGATAATGACTACACACAGGGAATGAATATTCAACCTGCATTGAAAATAGCAAAGCCAATCAGACCTATGGATTTGATCCTCCTGACAAAATTGGAATGTAAATTTATTTTCCCAAAGTATATGAGACTCATAGTATGTAAAATAATTTTTATGTATAATTATTCAATACTGTTTTTAAATTCAATTACTGAAATTACTGGAATTTTTTTGTTCCAACTGACAATCAAAGAGGCGACAACAGGAGATGTCACATTCATTGTATGTCTCTCTTTAATTGTATGTACACAATGAATAATCAACCAATTTTTATTTCTCTGTTTTATTTCTGTCTCACTTAGTGGCATAATAGTTTGGGTGTCATTCCAAAATTTTTTTCCCTGAGCCTTTATATATATATAGATTATGCTAACAACAACAAATTAATAAAAGGAATAACATATCTACATAAATATTAATAGTTCTTCTATGTTACAAAAAATGTACTCATATTACCTATTTGGATTGTCCACCAAAATTATACCCTTTTACTCCGTCTATTATTTTTTTCTAAATGTAACATCATTTCCTTTTTTGTATGTTCACTTATAAGTGGACCTTTTCTTATTTGGGTAAATGTTAGTATTCAATTTGAGTTGATCAACACTGTTAAACTCTCAACTACCACTTTCCTAATCTCCGTGCCAAAAAGAAAGTGGTGACATTTAAAAAATAGAGGGAGTACTTTTTAAACATGATCACGCAAAATACTTACTATTTTAATCTCAAATATATTCTATTTTGTGGGTTCGTTTCTCTAATAAAAACACACTCGTAGCACAATTTTGAAAACAAATTGAGAATTTAGTTTATAAAATTCAAACTTATCTTTCCTTCAAATCACTTTCATAGTTTTGAATAAAATGACACAATTTGAGACCTATTTCTCATCCAAAATTTTTTATGCCAAAGCACAATGATATATTTAGATGAAAACATGAAATTAACATGAATTTAAGATAAATCATAACAACAAACATATGGACAGATAAAATACTCCCTCTATCGTGATGTTAATAACTTCTTTTCATCAAAACTATAAATATTTAATTGATATTTCGATCATAAATCATTAAATAAGAGGAATAATAATACATATTAAGAGAAACAAATTCATATCGGACTGAACCTAGGTTGACTAAATAGCAATCCGCATCTCCATATATTTGCACCATCTCTAGCATTAATTTACAATATTCACATACATGCACATCAAAACATCACACCTTAAATCGAATCAACTTTGAAATCAATACAACCTCCAATCACAATTAAATCAAATCTAAAATATGAACTCCATTTGATCATTCATTATAGATCATTTTGATGGATCGATGATAGCATAAACAATTAAACATCCAGAAACAATAAATAAATAAACTCATTCGATCATTGTTCACAAATTAATAAGTTAGAGAAATTGTATGAGGAATTGAGGATAGAACCTGGAAAAGTACAAAAAATATCAAAGAATATTAATTTATATATGGTAGAAAATATTTCATTTTTCTGGCATAATGCGGAACTTGGAAATAATTTGAAAAGAAATAAAATAATTTCATATAACCGAAAAATATTCAAACAAAATTGATGAATTCCGAGAAATCAAATAAATAAAGAACATTATGACGTTGAAGGAGCAATTTTTTTCCCTCGGCCATAACTTAACAAAGATTGACATCAAAATCAATCAGAAGGAAATCACGTAAAATGATCAGAGAGATACTCTGAACATACTTGAACAATGGTGATGCGTTCAGGAGATGAAACAACAAAGGGAGAGCGCCAGAGTAGATTATTCCGTCTACGTGTGATTCGTTGAGACATGAAAATTATCCCATTTCATTATCTTTCTAACAAGAAAGTACAATGATTTGAATATCGACTTTTTTTTATTCATCATTTGGTTAACGAATTAAACTAGATAGTTGTATAAGTGAAATAAAACGGCTTACAAAATTTTTGTTAGAAGAATGAAATCGAATTTCCTATGTACACGAATTAAGTGAAAGAAAACATAAACAGTCAAGACTGTTTACCTCAAGATTGGTTGATTAGTCATCATGGTTTGAAGCAGGTTTAAAAGATCAATTATATGGGTTTTTTTTATGTACTATGATTCCATATATGAACAAATTATGGCGGATAAAAAATAAATAAATATAATGTATTCCTTTACTAAAATTAGAGAAAACATTCCCTATTTTTTTTCTCTTTTCCAGACATTATAATCTTTATGCAGATATGGTGTAACACTTCGTAATTGAATTTCCGAGCGATCACTGTACCGACGCACTAAAGAGGGTTGCACCGCCGTACTAAGACGTTGTTTATCAACGCCCACAAGTGGGCCAGCCACTCATTTAACAAATTAAAAAAAAAAGAAATAGAAAGAGGTGATAGTGGTGGGTGGGAATGAAGGCATCCACGGACCTTCACCCCCCACCCTTTTACTTCTTTTTTTAATCCTATCTATATTACACGTGTCATTATGTGATTGGTTATTGTATATTTTATCATAACATTATCATAAAATCAATTTAACTTTTGTATAATATATTTAAAAAATATATAAATTATATCAAAATTCTTATTATTTTCTCCTCTATAAATAGAGACCAATTTTGGCATAATTATTCACAATTTAGAAATCATTTCTTATTTTCCATTCATTAACATCTCATATCTATTTTTTGTGTTCATCTTTTCAATGGATCCCAATAATCCCTACTCAAATTACCAAAATTTCATCTCCTCTCAAGGTTATTATCCTAACCTTGACAATATCCAAAACTCTGAAGAATTCCAAAATTTCAATACTAGTTTGAATTCACAATTTCCAAAAAATTCCACTCAATCTCCTATCTCCGAAGATCATCAACCCACTGCAAATATCTCTCCAAATTTTTTTCAAAATTCTCAGCTTCCACAAAGAAATACTTCAAACACTGCAAAAGCCTGGACAAGTCAAGAAGACATTATGCTTATGTCTTCATGGTGTATCATAAGTGAGAATTCAGCTATTGGAACCGATCAAAAGAGTCTCACGTTTTGGAATAGCATTTGGAAGTTGTACAAAAGGTGCGGAAGAGAAAACAAGATACCAAAGTTCGACATAAGAACTGCGGAGTCTCTAAGAGCTCGGTATAAGAGGCTTAATCAAAATGTAACAAAGTGGATTGGATGCTACAAGGAAGCTTATCGCATGCAAAAAAGCGGTTGGTCAAATAATGATATTGAAGATCATGCACAAACATTTTATGGGAGGTCTAAATTATGCATAAAGGTGTTTTTGATAAAGTGATGTGTCGTCATCCCAATTGAGAGATGAATTTGAGTGAAGATCGTACATGGTCTCGTATGGAAGATGAAGATAGCATTGAAGAAGATCGTGACAGCTCAAAAAAATCAAGAACTGATGGAGATGATCCAACTGACTCCACTCCAGAAACTCCTCTCAGTGATGCAGCAACAATTCGTTGTCCAATTGGTAGAGATAAGGCTAAAGCTAAGGCAAAAAGAAAAGGGAAAGGTACAATATCACAATCTTATGGTTTATCCGAAGAGTTCACTTCAGAACTACGAGCAATGAGGATCACACGTGAAAAAGAAGTTGATGCAATGACTAAATTAGGAGATTTGAGGATGAAATCAACTATGTTCAATACCTTGATAGGAAAGAGTAACTTATCTCCGGATGAAGAAGCGCTAAAACATCGTCTAATGGCAGAATTGTTTCCTTAGGAAATTGTATTTTTATTTGTTAGTTCTTGTTTGTTTTTGTAATTTAATTATTGTAATTTCAATTTATGTAATTTTCACTTTTTGTGATTTTAATTAATGAAATTTGACTAGTAAAATCGTGATGTTATACCTCTTGTTACTTTAAATCTATGCATGATGAAAGAATCTTAATTATTGTTACTATTTGACAATGAACTTGACAACTCAAATTTATTAATACTCACATTTTGAAGACAACAACTAAAAATCACATGCGTCTGACATTTGCTACTTTAATTGATGTGTTTGTCATAGGTGTTTGCTACTTTATTCACATGTCTATGACATTTGCTACTTTATTCACATGCGTTTGATATTTGCTACTTTAATTGATGTGTTTGTCACTCACATGCATATGTTAGATCATTTTTATCATCCAAAACATGATTGTGACAACTCAAAATAAGTGAGCTTTAAATGTAGACCACAACTTTATTCACATGCATATGACATTTGTAACTTGATAAACTTGACCATACCTTTATTCAAGTGAATCTGACAACTTATGCAAAATCACATACGTATGTTACATCACTTTAATTTCGCAAAAAATCAAATTATGGCATACCTTGACACTATATGTATTGATGAACTTTATAACATTGGAATACATCTAGCATTTGATTCTTTTCTTTCACATCTTCAAACTCCTCAAAAAAAATGTAATCAAGTTCCAATCTTGAGTCCAACTTCATCGAATTTGATGAGTGGGAAGAACGTATTGTTGATCAAAATAAAAAGGTTGATCGCATTGTTGAAGATGTACTCTTTCGTATTCCAACTCTATACATTCAACCTACAGATCACACTTCTAGAGCAACTAGACGATATATTGAACGTATACGTGAGAAAGGCCATGATAGTGTGTTCGAGCAATATTTTTCAGCCAATCCAATCTACCCTCTAGAAATTTTTCGTAGAAAGTTTCGCATGCAAAAGCACTTGTTCGAGCGTATAATGAATAAGGTGGTTGCTTCAGATGATTTTTTCCAACAAAATCGTGATGCTACTGGACGTTTAGGTATGTCTTCGATTCAAAAATGTACTGCAGATATAAGGGGGTGGGCCTATGGAACTGCAACTTATTTGCATGATGAATACCTTCAGATGAGTGCAGCTACAATAAGGAAATCACTTACCAAATTTGTTGAGGGCGTCATTTTCAACTTTGGTGATGAATACCATAGAAAGCCAACTGAAGAAGACATGACATATATATTGCATGTTGGTGAAGAGTGTGGTTTTCCAGGGATGCTTGGGAGTATCGAATGTATGCATTGGGAATGGAAAAATTGCCCTAAAGCATGGGCAGGGCAATATGGAGGAAGAAAGGGTAAGCCAACGATCATCTTGGAAGCAGTTGCTTCGCAGGACTTATGGATATGACATGCATTTTGGGAACTCCAGGTTCGAGAAATGATATTAATGTACTCGATCACTCTCCTATTTTTAATGATGTTTTACAAGGTCGAGCTCCAAAGGTTAGTTATGTTGTAAATTGCCAGGAAAAGAATATGAGATACTATCTCACCGATGGCATATATCCTTCATGGACAACATTTGTTAAATCTATTATTGAACTGCTGTCACGCCCCGCAGGATGGGGCCTAAGCGGAATAAGAATTCAACGAAAATATAATTGAGAAATATTTCGTAACGACAAAGTTGATTAACAATAGAAGAAGAAGGGTAAACTCCAAGATTTTGGACACTCTAGATACGACACGAGTTCAATGTATGAAGACATTGAACCGTAAACATTGAAATAAATAGGATCAAAAGTTGAAAGTTTTATATTGACGGTCAACATGATAGACCATGGGTTTGGATAATGAGGGTCATCAATAAGATGAAACCGACTAGCAGCGAAATAAATAACAATATGACATTCATCTCACCAACGTAATCGACATATATGAATAAGACTCTCGATGAGGCCCACCTCGTCGCCAGCTCATCACCGTCCTCCTAAAATCTGTAAAAAAAAACATTTGAAAAATTTTTTGGGCTGAGTACTAGTGTACTCAGTGTGAGTCGTTGCCCGACTTTTTCAGTGAAAAACAACATAAATCGTCATTTAAAGAATATTACATGCCCAACCATATGATGCATGGTGTTTCAAAACAAAAGCCCACCATACACATATGAAAACATACATTTTACCATCATATCGAGCTCGTCATCATTCTTTGCTCATTCATTGTGTTACTCATTGCGACTAGACGGGGAAAACCGAAGTCTTCCGCGAATAATCCCCTTTCGCCAAGACCGGGGAACCTGGCCAAGTTCACCCGATCCGGAATTTCCGTGTACACTACCTTGGCCGGATCCGGCTCAAGGCACAATTGTTAACTTACATCATTGGCAGCGCCAAATAATGGGTACGGTAATACCGATCCATCACATATAGGATACACATGAGCATAATAAAACATTTGGCATGTAAATTCACATTTACATAAAAAGCAGTTCGAGCTTATTAACTCAAAATACCATACTGTAAATAGACCCACACCTGTCACCGATGTATGGAGCTCACATTCCATTGTATATGATAGATGATATTCCTCGGTAAGACCCTACAAGATGAATCTCATGGCTAAGTACAAATTGATAGGCGCTAACATCTTCTCCAACCTTAATCACTTCTAGTGCTTCCTCAACTTAATGTCTAACCATTCTAACGTTGACCTATTTATTACCCGATGATCATCATTTACGAGACTCGTCCAACCACTTAATCAATTTCAATCCGTTTGTAGTCAATTCGAGCGTCAAGATAGGAGTAAAACTTAGCTAGACTAAACGACTACTTTAAATAATCACATCGTTCGTCAACTTCGAGTAATGACTCGTTTCAACTTAATAGGATTGTGGATTTCTCATTATATTTATTCGAAATAATCATGTTCTAAGTTTCATTTAAAAAGTAAAGGAATTCGTAATGACTAATGAGTTGAGATATGCTTGGACTTCCAATTGTGATTCTTAGTGAAAACTTACACAGACACATTTTCGATAGGAAATTTATCTAAACTATTAAAGATAAATTTGTGAAATTTCAACAATAGCTTTCCAAAATTCCAAAGTCAATGTTTTTCAAGAGAACATATTCAAAATTCATTTTTAATACCCCTCAAAGAATAAAAATATGAGGTTATACTTTCAAGACCTTTTAAAACGTTTAAAACTTGTATTTTTGTTAGTCTATCAAACGAAATCTAATGAATGTGAAATTTTACAAAAATACTAAAAACATCATAACGAACATGCCTTAAAAATAGTTTTGAGTTTCATTGAGCCAATAATTTAAAATAAAATCACATAGTTTCGAAATAATTTTCGCAAGCACACATATTCAAGTTAAATGAGCAGTTGAATTTGAAAAATCATAATAAATTGAAAATAACTCAAATTGTATCAAATCAAATTTTAAAGTGACAATAACGTCTAAAAGTTTTATATTCTGAAAACAAACTACATAAAATCATTTTACTCAATTTTTACCGAATTTTCAAAGTTAGAAAAATGCCCAGATTTTCGCAGGATTTGACAGTTTGCGCAATCATTTTGAAAAATTCATAACAAATCGAAAATACAACGAAACTGATTGATTCAAGTTGGAGATTACTCCTAACTCGTTCTAGTATTTTATCATTTTAAAAAAACAAAAATTCGGATATTCATACTGTAAAGAAACGACGAAACAGAAAAACGGGCAGAAGCTTCAACATATGAATGTAAAGCAAGATTTAGTCTCCTAGTTCATCATGTTTTATCACTAACACAACATCAAATTATTAATCTTCAAATCAAATAACTATATTATCACATACTAACACAAGACATTTCATAATCCTACCATATTCCGGTCTAAATTGGTAAGGAGAAAGAACAATGACTACCTTATTGAAGAGCTAAGATAATTGAGTGAAGGTGAAGCTTTCAAGGTGGGCTTGCCGGAGTTTTTCTCTCCTCACCGGAGCTGCCCTCTTCTTGCCGGAGCATGGTTGTGAAAAAGGGTAGAAAGAAGGGGTGAGAGGTGAAGGATGACAATGGAGAAATTAGAAGGTAAGAAAGATCAAACTTACTACCTTGGCCAAAAGTTTTGCCTTGCATGGCTGCCTTCCAGCCATTTTCTGGAAAATCAGACCCCGGAATTGGAATCTACACGTCGAAAGGAAGCTCGTGGTGAAATTTGGGCTCATTTAGTCGCCGGAAAAATTTTCCGGTGACCGGCCGACGGTGGTCCGGTGGCCGGCCGGCGGATGTCTGGCGGCTTTCCGGCAGTGAAGGTGCAGAGCACGTCTCTCTAGTCTCTCACTCTATAATTTGGATTGAGTGAAACAAATGAGGGGGAAGGAGGAGGGAGGAAGGAAATGTATATATATCTCTCTCGTCTTAAACTTTAAAAATTCGTCGAGCACTCAAACGATGTCCGATTTTTACGATCTTGTTGTCCACGGGTTCTTCTCGATAAGCTCTATTATTAGGTATTATAATCACGTGACAAGAAAAATTATTTTTCCAATTTAATCATGTGTAAACGTTACCGTTGTAGTCAAACATTTATTTTAAATAATTAAAATTTATAATTACGCTAAAAAAAATAAAAAAAATCTAATATATTCAAACGAGATTTTCTTAATAATAATAATATTAAATAAAATTTCAAATAAACGTATTGATTTTTCGGGATTTTACAATCTACCCCCCTTATAAAAATTTCGTCCTCCAAATTTCATGCATCTAGATAGGATAAGTCGGGGTATTGCTCTTTGATCTTGTCCTCTAATTCCCATGTTGCTTCTTCTTGTCCGTGGCGTCTCCATAAGACCTTGACTATTGAGATTCTCTTGTTTCTTAATTCTTTGAACTTTCGGTCAAGTTTGCATTCAGGTCCTTCTTCATATCTTAGATCAGGCTTGAGATCCAGCTCCTCGTAACTTATCACATGTTTGGGATCGTAGACATATTTTCGGAGTTGAGACACATGAAATACATCGTGTACGTCACCAAGTATAGGAGGTAAAGCTAGTCTATAAACAACGGGGCCAATTCTCTCAAGGATCTCAAAAGGTCCTATAAATCTAGGGCGCAATTTTCCCTTTTTGCTAAAACGGATAACTCCTTTTGTCGGAGAAACTTTTAGAAAGACCTTATCACCAACATCAAGATGCAACTCAGTTCTACGTCTATCAGCGTACGATTTTTGTCTATCTTGAGATTCTTTGAGCCTTTGTCTGATGCGTTCAATCACTTCAGTCATTTCTTGTACCATTGTAGGGCCTAACATCCGTCTCTCGCCAACTTCGTCCCAATAGAGAGGAGATCTACACCTTCGGCCGTAGAGTGCTTCATATGGTGCCATCTTGATCGTTGCTTGGTAGCTGTTGTTGTAGGTGAATTCCACTAATGGCAAAAATTTCTCCCAACTTCCTCTATGATCGAGCGTCATAGTGCGTAACATATCTTCTAGCGTTTGGATTGTCCTCTCGGATTGCCCGTCGTTTGTGGATGATAAGTCGTGCTAAAATTTAAACGTGTTTCCATGTCATTTTGTAGGCTAGTCCAAAACGTGAAGTAGAATGAATGTCTCAATTAGGTGTGATGGATATGGGTACCCCATGTAAGTGAATTATCTTCAAATATATTTCGATTCACATATAAAAATGTTGTGAGTTACTTCTTCTTATCAGTGTGATTTTTCAACCTCAACTTCCAAAAATAGTTCCTTGAATGTGTGGTGTAGGGAGCTCTACAAATGTCTCACTGTAGGTAGTATTTCTTAGTTCCTCCAAAGTTGGCGTAATCCTCGAGGCTTCAGGTCCATCTTTCTTCGAATTTAGTTTTCAAATGATTATGTCTTGACGTTGGATATAGGATATCATTTTCTTCCTTATGTGGATTTTGAGGGTATCATGTTAAAGAAATCTATAACTTAGTTTCAGTTAGAAAGATGAGGCTTGAAAATATTCGAAAATATGGAATGAGTTTTAATAATTATATAGCTTGTTTGAATGAACAAATATATTGTCAAAGGGTTTAGAAAACTTTAAGGTAAACTGGAGGAGAGATTCAATGTCATTGAAATTTGATAGGGGTGTCGTTGTAACCTTAAAGTATTCAAGGTTTGTATTTAAGCGAAGTCAAAGAAGTATAAAGTTTATGGAATGTACTACAACAACTTATATACTTTTAGGGTTAAGAAGATTCATTCAGAACCAAATAGAGATGAAAAAGTATTAGGTGGTAACTTGATTTTTGGGTTCAATATCGATATTCGATGGAATCAATGAATGTCCTTAGAGACAAGATAATATTCAAATGATTTTTATCAATTTCTTGGATTAAGGATATGAAATCGGATTGAAACAATAAGATAATAGGTTAGGAACATGTAAATTTTCTCATTAGAAGGTCAAAGGTTACAAGGATTAGATTCACTTGTCAATGACAGGATTCAAAGTATGGTGTTCTCAAGGAATGATTACACACACCATCAAATGTTTCAAGAGAATCTAATATTTAAACAAGGTATCTTAATACAATGGTGATGAAAGCAAGTATTGGTCTTGTAAAACAAGTAATCACAAAAGTTAAGCTGGTAGTTCATTGTGGAATTTGGAAGAGATGAAGCAATTCTATGATTTAATGACATATCCTTATCGGTAAAAGAGGGTATTCAAGAAAAAATGTGTTCAAAAGTGGTTAAGAGGAATATGGTAGAGTAGAATCAATCATCAATCATGACATCTAATGGAGAATAATAGATTTTTAAATGTAGAGGACATTCTTCCTGTTTTACAACTAGATATCATTCTTTCGGAAGCAAGTGTAACCAACAAAGAGAATAGTGTGGTTTTAATTTGTAGAATGGCTCAAGGGATACATTTGTAGAACATGACATGAATGTTTATGTGACATGGTAAGATAGCGCCCGAAGAAAGAACTTCTTTAACACTAGAGATAAAGATTGTCTCAATCAATGATCAATGTGTACAAGATAAAGTTTGGTATAAGAATTCCAAGGAAATATTTTCCACAAAAACGGCCATGTACCTTGGAAGAAAATAAGAATTTCTTTTTATAATGAAAACAAGGTGTTCGGCTCAATAATAATAAGAGACAAATGATGATCCAATAAAAATACCATTATGTAAGGATTCACATAAGATGTGTGAAAATATTTCAATGATTGAACAAATCGATAAAGGAAGGGAACAAGATATGTTTTTATGGGCGATACGATCTTAGAAATTTCGACACAATCAAAGTTTTACATTAGTAGAGCTTTTCCAATATGAAGATGAAAGAATGGGATGTTAGTAATATATTGTAAATGAGGTAGAAGGTGGTTCGTAAGGAAACTTGAGTAAATAGATTTTATAGGAGTTGGAATTTTATTTTTGGATAGTGTGAGATGTATCCAACATATATATAAGGTG
Organism: Leonotis leonurus; assembly: GCA_026898415.1. Classification (NCBI taxonomy): domain Eukaryota; kingdom Viridiplantae; phylum Streptophyta; class Magnoliopsida; order Lamiales; family Lamiaceae; genus Leonotis; species Leonotis leonurus. The sequence continues at coordinate 112,663 of JAPKLX010000301.1, read as the reverse complement.
TACATGATAGCGAGAAAAGGTAGGCTCTCGATTTCATTCTGACGATTAGTTCTTGTTATCCGAGTGGCTCTCTTCGAGATTTCTCCTAGGTCGGATGTGATTAACACTAGTTAGTACCGGGGCTAGTTCTTAGGAAAGCTATGTATTAGACAATAGTCTATTTCGATTATACAAATCTATCGATGCTCCATCTTCTTGATAAGGGCATGTCGTTGACTTCTCTCATTTTTGTATGATGTATCTTATTTAAACATTGGTTGACACCTGGTGCGTCAGGGCTTGATATCATCGCAACGCTTTCGTCTCCTCAACTCCTCATCATGCACATAACATTTTAAGGTAAATGTATTAAGAGTTAATGAGTTTCTTGTTCGTTGCTACTTGGTCTTCCATAGTGGCACTTTTGGAGTTCACGCGATGCCTTCGTTAGAAAATCTCCTCTTCATCGTAAATCGTTGGAGTAAGGTATAACTCTACATATTCGTTAATGGGTATATTCTCATTTCTATTTAGTTTCGTGAAGCATACCACCTTATTTCAATCTGGATCTATTCTATCAAAAGCAATCTTATCATAGAGTTCATCGCCATCTCTTTATAAACAACAAGGGAGAGACCTTCATTCGCCACTTTAGTTTATGAAAGTAATAAGTAGACATTCTAAGACACGTAAGAGTCACTTATCATCGTCATAAGTTCTTCTAAACGAGATCATTAGTTCATTGAGGGATCTAGCTTAATTCAAGTTCTCTAGACCTGCGAGTCTAAGTTCGAACTCTTCTACCAGTAACTTAAGAGTCAATTCATAGTCATTCTCATAGTCTAATTCGAGAACTACAATTCTTCTATCACTATCATAGTGGTCACAATACGTTAGATGGTTTACAATATCAGCATCTCCACCTATGTAGTACTTCATCGTTTAGACAAACGAATAGCTTGGAATGTGGTAATCTCATCATCATTATTATCATTTCGATCTCAAGGGCTTCCTTTGTCCCTATCTTGATCATGTGAGCATCCAATACATCAGTATAATTACACGATTTAACCAGTGATCATCTTAAACATTATCCATTTGATTTCAAGGGTTACTATGCCCCTATCTTGTAACACCCGAGTATTTTATACCGGGCTTATATGTGTTTAAAAATTCCAAGAATAAAATTTTTGGATTAGAAACTTTATTTTGAAGCTTGCTGCCAAGTTTCAGTGAAAACGGAGACCAAATCTCCGCTCCTTCGAGAACCGGCTTATACTTTTATAACCGGTAGCAATAGCAAATACGAGATTCATTCGAATACCCGGATTTGAAGTCCGAGACGAGATATGGACAAAGCGCGATAATTTACATTCACTTTTATCGCGATACGGACCATACGCGGAACTTTTTATTTTTCGCCGTCCGGTGAATAGTAAAACCGAGAACTCGAGAAATCGAGAAAACTCTTATTTATCGATTTTGATAGCACGAGTAATGAGAAAATTCTCGAGAAGTTTAATAAAATGAATTTCAGAAGAAACGGAGTTTTTAATTAATATTTATCAAGAAATCGAGAAACAAGCATTTTCTCGGTTTACGTGCAACTCGATCGGGCCAAACCCCTACTTTAGTTCACGAGAGACGAAGATGTTTTAATGAGTAAGAAAGACGAGTGTGTTGATTTCCGTTTCAACCGAGATAGATAAATAACAAAGAATCGGATCGAAAATATCTAAAAGGCAAAAAGACGATTTTGCCCCGGATACTTTAGATATTTTGGGTGGGCAACTTGTGGCCTATAAAAGACCACAAAGTCACCCCCCATTCTTCATTATTCACGTGAGCAAGGAGGAAAAGGCTAAGGAGTTTTGCTCCGATTCTCGTCCCGTTCGTCTCGTTTTTCCGATTTCTTCGAAATCTAATCCGATAGAAAGGTAGCCCTCGATCTTATCTACGTTTCTACGGTTTTATTTTCATGATTTGAGCATGATAAGAAAAAAATGAAATAGGGGCTGCCCTCTTTTCGATTTTATCGAGTCGAGCCTGAATCGAGAAATGTCGAGAATTAATGTTGCTCGTATGAGTTAGATAAACATGTGTTTTAAGTTTCAATGAAATCTAAGCATGTTAGGTTTTGAGAAGTTAACTTGAGCTCGTCGTTTTATATGTTTTCGATTTTTCTCGGATGAATCGAATAGACGAGCATGTATGTAGGTTATATACGAGTATTATGTGAATTTACGGAAATTAATCGTGCATGTTTAAAAAAAAAGAAAAGAAAGGGGTGACAGTTTATGCCCGTGTTTTGTCTCTTCGTTACTGAATGTGTAGAATTTTTAACATAATAAAATACTAGATCGAGTTAGGAGTAATCTCCAACTTGAATCACCTCGTTTCGTTGTGTTTTCGATTTGTTATGAATTTTTCAAAATGGTTGCGCAAACTGCCAATTCCAGCGAAAATCTGGAAATTTATCTAACTTTAAAAATTCGTGAAAAATATAGTAAAATGATTTTATGTGTTTTTTCTTTGGATTATAAAACTTTACGATGTTATGGTCACTTTAAAGTTTGATTCGATACAATTGGAATTATTTCCAATTTATTATGATTTTTCAAAGTCAACTGCTCAATTAGCTTGAACATGTGTTGAGCATGTTGTGAATTTATCGGATTTTTTTCCGTCAAGTGCGCAAAAAATTGAAAATAAGCTTAGTGATTACATGGTTATAATCATTGTTGCGTTTTGTTTCATTTGTATGAGCTATTAATGTGGCCCACAAGGGGTCGAAAAGAGGTTGATTTACCCACAAGGGGTAGGCCCACAAGGGGTCGGGTCCACAAGGGACCGATGATAGTCTTATTTAATCAGCTAAGCTAAAGAGGTTCTGTAATGATCCGCTATTTTGTTAGAACTATCTCGTATTAGAAAATTCGTGACTAATTAAAATTTCGCGAATATGAATTAACAAATTAATAATATTAATTCTTATATCGTTTAAATTAAACTTGTTTCAATTTTTAATCTCATTATAAATTAGAGGTTAGTATGAAGCTTGATCTTTACAATTAATTTAAACTTGTTTCAATTTTTAATCTCATTACAATTAATTTAAACTTGTTTCAATTTTTAATCTCATTATAAATTAGAGGTTAGTATGAAGCTTGATCTTTACAATTAATATTAAAGAAGTCTTATCTTTAATTATCCTAGATATGACTTATATTAGTATTATTAAAACATTAAATTAGATATAGTAAAGGCATGTCCTTGATCATTCTTGCTCCAATTTGAGTTCTTCCTCTAATTTGAATCGGTTGGCAAGTAGACACAGTAGTTACTCATCATTCATGTTCACCATAAGTATGGTATCATGTATATAACCCACGTGTGTGTGTATAGATCATGTCTATGAGGATAAGTATTGTTAAGAAATAAATAAATAAGGAATGCATATGAAATAAAGAAATGAATTATATAAGGAGAAGAAAAGTTTGCTGCCAACACACTCTTATACAATGAATAAAGATTTAAATAGTATTGAATAGTATACAAGAGTACACATACGTCACTAAAAATCAGCATTGGAGACAAAAATTCAAAGAACTTAATCCAAAGCATGGGACCCTTGACTTTTGGAAAGAGTTTTCCTTACTTCCATGCCTACAAACTATGTAGACCTCAATGCTTTATCTAGATCAAATCAGAGAAGAACCATACTCCCTCTTCATGTTTTTCCTGCAGATTGACAAAAGAAATATTAAATATTTACACCATACCACTTCTATGGAACTTTCAAAGTAAAGCTTGAGCAGAGAATGTTGAAAAACAGATAATGATGTCCCAATACTCTTTTCTATTAGACTGTAAAGAAGCATACTTAGATAAGAGCACACACAATTCATAACATACCTTACCCTAAACCTATAAGTCTAATTAAACATTTCAGTCTGTAAGTCAGTAGCATACTACAATACCACGCCTGACTACTATAAATACATCTACTGAAAGCTTCTCAAGCCACACCACAAGAACTCAAATCATCAAATAAACACTTAAGGAAACTCTAGATAGAAAACGAGAGGAGTGCAGTCAGTATTTCAGTAGAAGATCAACATCTCAAGAAAGAACATAACAGCTCTTTAAGGTAACAAAAATAACTAAAGCTTAAATTTTCATTAAGCATTTTACCTTCTTGTATCTATATTAAAACTCATCGACAGTTTCTTTCAGAAATTCTACCTAAATTCTACCTTTTAAGAGAGCAAGTTATTTCTTTTAGAACCTCAAAGCAACACCAGAATACACTTTTTAAACATAACAATACTCTGATCTTCTACCATTTTTTTTTCAAGTCAATGACGAGTCTCAGAAACATAGCAAAATCTTAAGACCCTGTGATTAGGATTTAAATGCTGTAAATACTTCCATAATTAAGTTTAACAAGACTTTATCCTTAGACACTTGTTTTACATAAAACAATATCACATATTCATTCAACCTCAGTAACAGACTTCAAATAGATAACATTTAAACCTAGAGTAGTGTTTCAGGATTCATCATAAGCTTGCAGATTTTATATTTACAAAATAAAGACCTGGAATTTAAAAACAAATGGTAACACTTAGCATTAAATAAGAAATTAGGAGGAAAAGGATGTAGCTAGTGTCCTGTAGTACTCTTCCAGCAAGGGACTGATAGGAAGTCCAGAATATGCCGCAAAGTACCAACCAAACTCACTCAAATCTCCAGCACTAAAACTTGAGCCATTCAGTAAGATCAAAACGTGAATTAATGAGAAACATTCAGACTCTGAATAATATGCAAATCTGGAACTTTTTCAAGAATTAAGAAATTCATTGTTTCAACTTAATATGCAAGAGAAGGATGTTTAACTTAAAGTAAATCTGAAAGAAATAGACATGCAATGGAAAAATGAATAATAAGGGGTAACAGACTTATCTGCTGGTTTCGGCGAGCAGAGCTCTAACCGAACACCCCCTGAACCACAGCCAAGCTCCCCATTTCAAGCCCGAATCAGCCCCAGCCCAAATTGAGTTATTCCCTCGGCTAATATCATCCTAATCGAAGAGAAAACGATGAAGTCAGTACCAAGCAAATATATATTAGTAAATCAAGGAACAATTAGAACTTTAATTCAAAACAACAATTGGCAGAAATCTTCAGAGATTAAAACATGCATAACTGATTAGAACAGAAAACAATTAGGAATTTAAAACTAGAATTAGCTCACCTCTGGTAAATTGAGGACTGACGAGATTCGCCGAGGAGGCGAAGCCGAGCGCCGGTTAAAGAAGAAGTCGGAGACGCCGAGAAGGAGAGGAGAAATAGGAAGTATCTGTGCGTAAATGGAGATGGTGATGATTAAAAAAATTCAGAAATTAAAAATGGATTAGAAAAGTTGCTCTTGAATACACATCCAACCAAATCGAGCATCTAATATGAAATTAAAACATAAATGTTAATAAAATTTAGAACTTGGTTGAAAAGCGAAATATACTTTGAAGTTGAGAGTGATTACCGTGGAGAGAAGGGATAACGACTGCTCGGCAGTTTGGAGACGACGGCGGCTGTGCTCTGTCGCTGTTTATGCTGGAGAAAAAGGAAGGCAGCTACGATTGCCTTGCAACCAAGAGAGAAAAGCGAGAGAAAGAGAGATGAGGAAGAGTGAAAGGAAGAGAGGATGTGTGTAATTGTGGGTGTGTGTGTCGTCTGCTAAGAGGGAGAGGGAGAGTGAAGTGAGAATTAGAGATTAGGGTTAATGTTAGGAAAATGGAATCTGGGCCAGGTTTTGGGCGGAACCATTTTTTCCAAATTGGCCAAATTGTTGGGCTGGAATAGAAATGATGTGGGCCGAAATTTTAAATTTGATGGGCCTTGATTAATTAATAATTTGGGCTAAAACTATGAATAAGAAATAGATTATGTTATTGCTAATGGAATGAGTATTTTAATTCATAAATGGGCCGAAAATTTTAAAGAATTGGGCTAGATTAATTAGTGTTGTGCTAAAATTATTTATGGGCTAATAGAGACCTACTTTATATTCAAACATTATGATTAATAATTTAGACAATTAATGTCGAATTATTGAATCAAGAAATCTAATTAAATCCAAATAATTAGGTTTTAAAATTTAGAGATTGAATATCTCTAGTTAAGCTAAGAAGTGAATTGAGATGCAACCAATAGAAACTCTTAAGGAATCATTAAGGGAATTAATAAATTGTAAGGTTATCTAAAGGATTAAATTGTTATAGTTTGGTTATATTATTGAATAATTAATTATAATTTACACTAAGGATTTAAATATTCAGGTAAGTGTTAATTCACTTATATTACTCAAAGCCAAATTACTTGAGTAATTTGAACTAGATTTGAACCTTAGAAAATATATTGATTGAAAGGATCAATATTACTAAATAACAAGTCGAGACAAGAACCCAAGAATAATAGATTCTTACGTTTAAATGTATCGAATGCACTAGAGCATTTTGACTTACTCATGATTGATCTAAAGGTTTTGACGAGAGGTCGTATCTGCATTTCAGAATCAAAGCAAGTACCAAACGAGGCTATCCAAGTAGGCTTTCTTATACAAAATCAAAATGTGTGCGCTTATCCGTATTTATGTTCAAAAGCTTTGAATCGAAATTGATTATTTTCAAGTATTGTCTGCCATAAAATATTTTATGTTTTGTATGATACCTATCTGATATGATTAATCGAATTCGGGTCCCAGTGAGTAAGCAACCCCGCTCGGACTAGTGTACACAATGTGACTGTGAGTCGACGAAGGTGTTGACCGGTCGGGTGTCCGTGGAAGGTGGCCACCTTCCCGGCACATAAAGGTTACAGATATGGTAGATTACTAAAGAACTTAGATTGCGCAATCGAACTTTAGGTTTCACAAAAAGAATTTAGTGAACGTAGGTGCTTTAAAGACAAAATCCCTACGTTTTCACTCAGTATGGCATGACAAGTATATTTGTAAGTATGCGTTTTCGGCATGTGTCTACTGAGTACTTTGTACTCAGCCCTGCATATATTTCTAAATGTGCAGGTTGAGCAATGATGGGAGGAGGTGCTCTACAAGGCTTTGTCGATCTCTTTTTGTTATTATGAACTCTTGGGGGTTTGCATGTCCTCATACATGTAAACTTTATTTTGATCCTATTCCGCTGCAAAATGTCGTTGTTTCATGTTATGAATTTGTACTAGACTTCTATTAAACTCAGTCTCAATTATCGGTTGTTCTAAAACCAAACTCGATGTTATGACTTATTTATATTATGGATGTACCCTTCAGTTCTACAGATATTCCATCAACCCCAATTTCTTTCCCCGCTTCTTTAATCCCTCCTTTAGTCACGTTTTCCCCGACTTCGCTATCCTTAACGAAGGGCGGTCGTGACAGGTTCATTACGTTATAGTGTATTAAAGTTTCATGATATTCAAAGATGTTTTGATATTAGACGAGCATGAGTGCCGAGAAATGATCAAACATGAAGTTATGTGTTTAATCAAAGTCAAAACATGGTTTGATTAGAAATCATCGAACGACCCTCCTAGAATCTAAATCCGAAACTCGAGCAATAGCCGAGTTAAAAGACCCGAGAATAATTCTCAAATAATAAAGGATAATAATTCCTTACACATAGAGAATATAATTAGATGCACTCGAAAATGTTATCTCACTCGAGATTTATTTAAAGGGTACGACGAAAGGCCAGGATCGCAGTTCGAGAACGAAGCAGTCGTCAGTCAAGACGATCCAAGTAGGCTTTCTTATACTAAAAGAAAATATGCGTGTTTATCCGCATTTATGTTATTTCTTTTCAAATAGCTTTTGAATTGAAATTGATATTTCAAGTATTGTCTTGCCATAAATGTTTTATGTTTTGTATGATACATATCTGCTATGATTATGAAATCGAATTCGGGTTCCAGTGTGTTAGGTATTTTTGTTTTGATGTTGTTTTGAACAGCGACCTAACAGTTGTGTGTTTTTGTGTTCTTCACAGATATGTTGACTTAAACATCTGGCGCAATATAACAATGGTGTTTCAGCTCGACTGCCACGTGGAATCGTGATGACTTGACGTGCTGAGTAGATTCATGAAGACTGGTGGGGAAGACCAAGTCTTGGCAGTTGAAACCCTAAGTGCCGAGTGGAGACTTTCGGTTCCACAATTCAAGGAGTCAACAACTAACCACTAAGTCTGTTCCACAATTCCAGGCACATTGCGGAGCATAACAAACAGCGAGAATTGTGGAACACATGGGCCAACAAATACAAGATTCTAGAACTCTAGCCCATGGAGTCTATCTATAAATACTAGTTTCAGTTTTCAGTTAGAGAGACAAGTTTTGCAGATTAAATTCGTAGTTGAGTGTGTATGTTTCTTAGTCCTTAAGAGCATACGTTTAGTGTTTTAGTAAGAGTGTTGATGTTGTTGTGGTGCTAAACATTGTAATAGCACAACACTTATTTTGATTATTCTTTTTGGCCGTAAGGCTGCCATTTAGGTTGTTCGTTAACGCAACCTACGCAAAAACATCTCGTGTCTTCTATATTTAGCTTCCGCATACACTTACTTAGAGTAGTAGATACACTTTCAAGTGGTATCAGAGCCATCACTCGACACACTGAGTGTGGTCCTGACTGTATCACTACTCTAACACGACGATGGATCCAAACAGCACTGGAGCATTTCGACCTCCAATCTTGGATGGCTCGAATTATTCTTACTGGAAGTCACGTACCCGCTCTTACATCAAGTCTCTAGACAGAAGAGTATGGATATTTGTGGAAAATGGGTGGTCACCACCAAAGCAAACTGATGCAGACGGTGATTGTGTACCAATACCACAAACCGCCTGGTCACGTGATCAAATTGAAGCTGCCACTCTTGATGATTGAGCACTAAATGCAATAATCTCAGCAGTCGACACAAACATGTTCAAATTAATCAAGAACTGTGTGTGTGCGAAAGATGCTTGGGATATTCTCCAAAGGCACTGTGAAGGTGACAAGAGCGTCAAGCAGTCTCGACTACGTATTCTCGCCTCTCAATTTGAGGATATGAAGATGGAGGAAGATGAAGATATCTCTAGCTACATGAAAAGGATTCTCGACATCGCTAATGAGTGTCAAGACCTAGGAGACCACTGAGCAACAAGGTTCTTGTCTCAAAAGCACTTCGAACGTTGCCACCTAGGTTTGATATGAAGGTAACAGCCATTGAAACAGTACAAGGTGTGAACGCCCTGGAGTTCACAGACCTCATGAATTCTTTCAAAACCTATGAGATGAATCACGAGGCAAGAGGGACCTTCCCCAAGAAGAAAACAATGGCTCTCACTGCAGGTTCAAGTTCATCACCGTCATGCAGCAAGTTATTGGAACAAATGGACTCTAATGAATCTGAAGAAGTGAAAGAAATCCGTGATGGAGATGATGTTGCCATGATCACCAGGAAGTTCAATCGTATGGTGAGAGGATTCAATCGTGACAAGACCAAAGAAAAGCCCAAAGGAAGAAATGTACCACGTCTGGAGTACTATGATCCCCCAAAGAACGACAATAATCAGAGAAGACCCCATGTTAGGAACAACTCTCAAAACGAAGTGTTCAAATACAGCTCCTCTAAACTCGACAGTGTACAATGCCATGAATGTAGAGGATTTGGACACTTTACAAATCAATGTGCCAACACACTTCGTAAGAGGGGAAAATCTTACTGGGTATCCTGGAATGAAGATGAGCATGAGTTCTTTGAAGACGTTGATGAGAAATTGTTTGAAAGCGTAGCACTGCATGTAACAATGCCCTCTCAGGACAAAACAGGCCAAAACACAGATGCCGACACTTTCTCAGAAAGGTATGACTCTAACTATTACTCTACATTATTTTGTTTAAATGCCTCTGTTGATGGTGCAGGAAGTGTTGAGGACGACATAGATCTCACCTGTGACGAAGAATGTGACAGCAATGCCTTCTCGATAATCCAAGGGTTAAAAAGGTTATATGATGAGCTGTTGGGAAAATGGAAACATCAAGCACGAGATCTGCTGACCGCAACAGCTGAGGTAACACGACTCAAGGAAATTCAATCAAAACAGGAAACGTTGATCACACAACGTGATGTAGAGCTCACCATGGTAAAATCCCAACTTGAAGAGGCAGAGCTGACTATCCGCAAATGGAATACTGGGACTTATTCGCTTCAAGAGATCATGGACAGTGCAAATCCCAGCAAACAAGGCCTTGGGTATGCTGCACCAACTATGTTGTGTCAAGGATCCACATCGTCAGGACAAACATCAAATAGCAAAGCAGATGTTGTGCTCACACAAGCATCAACACAGACAAAACAAAACATCTCTCAAACAGGAAAAGGTAAGAAAGGTAAGAAAAAGGGTAAAAGACATAGAAGGAAATATATATGTCATTACTGTTTGAAACCAGGGCATATAAAACCTTTCTGTTATCAAAAGAAAAGAGATGAGAGGTCCGAATGTGCACCACCACAGATACCCAAAACAGTATGGGTAAAGAAATCTGATCTAACATGTAATGTTGTGTACACAGCCCTGAAAACTAACATTTCAGGTTCTTGGTATTTTGACAGCGGATGTTCACGCCACATAACAGGTAACAGAACATTTCTTTCCAACTATGAGACCTATGATGGAAGAAATGTTTCCTTCGGTGGAGGTTCAAAAGGTAAAATCATAGGGAAAGGTATACTTAATGTTCCTGGTTTGCCTGCTTTAACAAATGTCTATCATGTGCAAGGACTTATGGCAAATTTGATCAGCATAAGTCAACTGTATGATGGTAACATGCTTGTAAAATTCACTAAAGATGCATGTGAAGTTTACAACAATAAGAACTTGTGTATCATGACAGGTCAAAGGTCTTCAGACAATTGTTACATGACTGATCATGTGAAATGCAACAAGGCTCAAGTTGATGATGTCATACTCTGGCATAAAAGATTAGGTCACACTAACTTTCGAAATCTTGGCAGGTTAGTCAAGATGGATGTCGTGCGAGGTCTACTTAAATTTGGGAATGCAGACCAGATCGTGTGTGGAGACTGTCAACGAGGAAAATAATTACATGCCTCACATCCTACCTTACAAAACAATGAACAACACTTTGGGACCAACCGATGTTTTGAACTTCTACATATGGATCTTGTAGGACCCATGGAACTTGAAAGCATTGGTGGTAAAAGGTATGTGCTTGTTATAGTAGATGATTTTTCTTGATTTACATGGACCCATTTTTTGCGTGAAAAATCTGAAACATTTGAGGTATTCAAAAATATGTTTTCTCGTGTCACTAACATGTTTGATGCTAGAATATCTCGCATAAGATCCGATCATGGTCGTGAGTTTGAGAACTCGCAATTTACTGCCTTCTGTAATGAAAAAGGAGTGTACCAAGAGTTTGCAGCACCAAAAACTCCACAACAGAATGGTGTGGTCGAACGCAAGAATAGGACCTTGATTGAGATGGCTAGGGTTATGCTGAGCTCAAAACAAATGGCGAAATGTTTTTGGGCTGAGGCAGTAAACACCGCTTGTTACATCAACAATCGAGTCAACATTCGACCAGGCTCATTCAAAACACCATATGAGCTACTTAAGGGAAGAAAACCTAACCTAAAACATCTTCGTGTTTTCGGGTGTGTTTGTTTTATCTTAAATGATCGAGAGTATCTAACAAAATTTGATGATAAGAGCGACAAAGGTGTATTTGTTGGGTACTCAACAAACAGCGTAGCTTATAGGGTATTTAATCTTCGTATCAAGACGATACAAGAATCTGTTAATGTTGTCTTTGATGATGCATGTGATGGGAACAAAGAAGTGGACACAGAAGACGACATATATCAAGGGGGAGTTCTCACACCTCCTATTGAGACGCAAACTGCTCCACTTAACACAGCAACTGGCACTACTGTGGAGGACAACAATAGTACACCATAGGAATCAGAAGACGAACAAAATGAGGATCAAGAGATGACTCCCCGCAGAGAACTTCCAGGAAGGGTTAGAGAAAACCATCCACTATCTCAAGTCATAGGAAATGTTGAGAATGGTGTTCAGACTAGACGTAAAAAGCCAATTAACTATAGAGAAATGACGTGCTTATACTCCATGTGCTCTACAGTTGAAGGCGTAACATGCTTTGTCTCCAAGTTTGAACCAAAAAATGTCAAGGAAGCATTGACTGATGAGTTCTGGATAAATGCTATGCATGAAGAACTAAACCAGTTTGTTCGTAGTGATGTTTGGTACCTTGTTCCCAGACCAGCCAACAGAAATGTTATTGGCACAAAGTGGATTTTCAAGAACAATTCTGATGAGAAGGGAACAATTGTACGAAACAAAGCACGATTGGTGGCTCAGGGATATACTCAAGTTTAAGGGGTGGACTTTGATGACACATTTGCTCCAGTGGCAAGACTTGAGTCCATTCGATTGTTGCTTGTTGTAGCGTGCCACCTCAACATCAATCTATACCAGATGGATGTGAAGGCAGCATTCCTTAACAGAGAACTTAAGGAGGAAGTCTATGTTGAACAACCAAAAGGATTTGAGGACCCCCACAAACCTGATTATGTCTTTCGACTAAAGAAAGCACTGTACGGTCTCAAACAAGCACCACGTGCTTGGTATGAACATCTCACAATTTCCTTCTCGTATACGGGTTTGTGAGAGGTGGTGTTGACCGAACATTGTTTATCAAAAGGGAAGCTCAACACATTCTTATTACTCAAATCTATGTTGATGACATGATTGTTGGTTCCACCTCACATAACATGCTCAATGATTTTTCAGGTGCCATGTCTACAAGATTTGAGATGAGCATGGTGGGAGAGCTCACATACTTTCTTGGACTTCAAGTTAAACAATGGCAAGATGAAATCTTTAATTCTCAAAGCAAGTATGCCAAAGAGATGATTAAGCGTTTTAATCTTGAAGGAGCAAAGCACATGAAAACTCCCATGGGCTCAACAGAAAAGTTGACTAAAGATGATGCTGGAGAGGATGTTGACCCAACACTCTACAAGTCAATGATAGGGAGTTTGTTGTACCTAACATCCACGCGCCTAGATTTGATGTTTAGCGTATGTGTATGTGCCATGTATCAAGCTAAACCCAAAGCCTCTCATCTTAAAGCTGTTAAACGTATCATCAGGTATGTTGTTGGAATGATAGATCTAGGAATCTTCTTCTCTAAACACATGAATATGAGCTTGATAGGGTTTAGTGATTCGGATTGGGCTGGTGATGTGGATGATAGGAAGAGTACGAGTGGAGGTTTCTTTTACCTAGGTAACAACATTGTGTCATGTCATAGGCGTAAGCAAAATTGTGTGTCCTTATCCACTGCTGAGTCCGAATATGTTGCAGCAGGCAGCTGTTGCACACAACTGCTGTGGCTGAAACAAATGCTTAGTGACTATGGCCTAGAAAACAATGACCTGGTTGTTTACTGTGACAATATGAGCGCCATAAACATTTCTAAAAATCATGTTCAACACTCAAGAACAAAGCACATTGACATAAGACACCATTTCATTAGAGATTTAGTGGAACAAGAGGTGATTAAGCTTGAGTATGTGAAAACGGAGAACCAAGTTGCTGATATTTTTACAAAATCCTTGGATCATGAGAGATTCGTATACTTACGGAAGTCTCTTGGTCTTTGTTTTTATCATTAAAATTGTTGTTGTGCTACACCCATATCTATATCATGGCCATCTATATCAAGGGTGTAGCCTGTGTGTCTAACTTGCTAGTATAACATCTTAGTCAACATGATCTGTCTACGGTCGCCTGGTGTTCTTTTATATATATTTTTTTACCGGTGTGGTAAACAATCCAAGTAGTTTGGGGGGCACGGCGTTCGCTGCGACGATGCTACCTTACAAAAGGATTGCAACTGCGATTGCTTTCGAGGGTGAAAGGCTAGGGGCATGGCGTTCGCTGCGACGATGCACTCTACGCTCACTAACTCTTGGATTCTTGTAGTTCTGCACCTATTTTATCTATATGAACCAGGTGAATGTTGCAGAGTTGTTGACACAACAAAGCAAGTTAGATTGTGTTATTAAATGTTGTTCTCAAAATTGTTTTCCTCAACATCCGCAACTTATGTTTTCTGTACTGCATACTCTAGCGTGTTCTCCTCAACATCCGTAATTCTCTCGTGGTAGTGGGTTATAACTGTCGTGTAGCGTGTTCTTAGGGTTGTCAGGTAGAAATGAAACGGCGTCTGTTGCACTGAACCGTCGCCAGCTTTCTTTCCATCATTATCGTTGTGGCTAGCTGTCAACTATCACACAAAAACCCTAAACCCGCCTTCTTT